>JAGIQG010000002.1:3202619-3272855 GCA_024679065.1 Sphyrna mokarran
TCTACCCTATCCGTGGTTGCGTGGGTTTTCCTCCGGGGCTCCCCAGTTTCCATCCTATTCATCCTAAAAATGTGCTCTTAGGCTGATTCGGGACACTTTGGTTACCCACAATATTGGTCTCTGTATGTCATTAAGACGTTAGACGGCGGCCCGCTGGGCATCGTTGGGCCGAAAGTCCGGTTCCGTGGCGTGTTTGTTCTTTGTTTCTTTGTTCTATCACTGCTCTATCTATCACCCCTCTCCCAGGTGCACAGTGAGGTTAGCACCGCTGCTCACAGCCAGGGACCCGGGTTCGATTTCCGCCGCTTGCGTCACTGTCTGTGTGGAGTCTGCACGTTCTCTCTGTGTCTGCATGGGTTTCCTTTGGGTGCTCCAGTGTCCTTCCACAGTCTGAAAGACATGCTGGTTAAGATGGATTGGCTTTGCTAAATTCTCCCTTGTGTACCCTAACAGGTACTGGAGTGTGGCCACAAGGGGATTTTCACAGTAGCTTCACTGCAGTATTAATATAAGCCTTACTTATGACACTAATAAATAAGTAATCTATCAATCCACACCAGTTCTCGGTAGTTAGCACCTCTCTGCTCGATAATCTATGAATCTCTATCTCTCACCAGGTCTCAGCTGAACAGTTTACACTGCCTGTCAACTCAGTGATGCCTCCGTCAATCAGAGTGAGGGTCAGAGTTCAGGATAACGTCTTTCTGATCCCGATACCACACAGGTATAGAGTAAGTTCAGGAATACAGTCTGTCTGGGAGAGCAGTGCCTGTGAGGGAAGTGTTTTTGTATAGCTGATACTCCACAATAGCTTCTCTCATATCCTTCTATAAGCCTTTATACCTCGTGTTTGGCCACTTTCCCACTTCAATGCATCTACATTATTCACCTTGATCCCATCTTCTTGCCATTCTTCATGCGAGTGAGTCCCCCCAATCTCCCCCAGTGGGAGCGAGTTCCCCCATTCTCCTCCACTCCCTATGGGAGCGAGTTCCCCCAATCTCCCCCAGTGGGAGTGAGTCCCCCCATTCCCCTCCACTCCTTGGGACGAGTTCCCCAGGATCCCCTCCACTCCCTATGGGAGCGGTTCCCCCATTCCCTCCAACTCCCTATGGGAGCGAGTCCCCCCATTCTCAAAATCCACTCCCCCGTGGCGCGAGTTCCCCCATTCTCCTCCACTCCCCGTGGGAGCGAGTTTCCCCCATTTCCCCCACTCCTATGGGAGCGAGTTTCCACCCATTCTCCTCCACTCCCTATGGGAAGCGAGTTCCCCCCATTCCCCTCCACTCCCCGTGGTTGCGGTTTTCCCCCAATTCTCCTCCACTCCCTATGGGAGCGAGTTCCCATTCTCCCCACTCCCATGGGAGCGAGTCCCCCCATATCTCCTCCACTCCCTATGGGAGCGAGTCCCCCCATTCTCCTCCACTCCCTATGGGAGCGAAGTCCCCCCATTCTCCTCCACTCCCCGTGGTAGCGGGTTCCCCCATTCTCCTCCACTCCCTATGGGAGCGGGTTCCCCCCATTCTCCTCACACTCCCTATGGGGCGAGTTCCCCCCAATTTACCCACTCCCTCCCTATGGGAGCGAGTCCCCCCCCATTCCCCTCCACTCCCTATGGGAGCGAGTCCCCCATTCCCCTCCACTCCCTATGGGAGCGAGTCCCCCCATTCCCCTCCACTCCCTATGGGAGCGAGTTCCCACCACTCCACTCCACTCCCTATGGGAGCGGTTCCCCATTCCCCTCCACTCCCTATGGGAGCGAGTTCCCCCATTCCCCTCCACTCCCAATGGGAGCGAGTTCCCCCATTCTCCCTCCCACCCCCTATTGGAGCGATTCCCCATTCCCCTCCACTCCCAATGGGAGCCAAGTCCCCCCATTCTCCTCCACTCCCCATGGTAGCGGTTCCCCCATTCCCCTCCACTCCTATGGGAGCGAGTCCCCCATTCCCCTCCACTCCCTATGGGAGCGAGTTCCCACATTCTCCCCACTCCCTATGGGAGCGAGTCCCCCCATTCCCCTCCACTCCCTATGGGAGCGAGTTCCCCCATTCCCCTCCTCACTGCCCTGTGGGGAGTGAAGTCCCCCCATATCCCCTCCACTCCCCTGTGGGAGCGAGTTCCCACATTCTCCCCCACTCCCTTTGGGAGCGGTCCCCCATTCCCCTCCACTCCCTATGGGATGCGAGTTCCCCCATATCCCTCCACTCCTAATGGGAGCGAGTCCCACCCATTCCCCTCCACTCCCTATGGACGATTCCCCCCATTCCCCTCCACATCCCTATGGGAGCGGTTCCCCATTCCCTCCACTCCTATTGTAGCGAGTTCCCCATTCCCCTCACACTCCCTATGGGAGCGAGTTCCCCCCTTCTCCTCCACCTCCCTATGGGAGCGTGTTCCCCCCATTCACCCTCCACTCCCCGTGGGGACACGATTCACCCCATTCTCCTCCACTCCCTATGGGAGCAGTTTCCCCATTCCCCTCCACTCCCCAGTGGGAGCAAGTCCACCCCATTCTCCTCCAACTCCCTATGGGAGCGAGTTCCCACATCTCTCCCCACTCCCTGTGGGGCGAGTCCCACATTTCCCCTCCACTCCCTATGGGAAGCGAGTTCCCACATTGCCCCCCACTTCCTGTGGGAGCAAGTCCCCCATATCCCCGTCCACTCCCTATAGGGAGCGAGTTCCCCCATTTTCCCCTCCACTCCCCTGTGGGAGTGACTCCCCCTCCCAATTCCCCTCCATCCCTGTGGGAGCGAGTTCCCCATTCTCCCCCACTCCTGTGGGAGCGAGTCCCCCCATTCCCCTCCACATCCCTATGGAGCGAGTTCCCCCATTCCCCTCACACTCCCTATGGGAGCGAGTCCCCCATTCCCCTCCACTCCCATATGGGAGCAGTTTTCCCCATTCTCCCCACTCCCCGTGGGAGCGAGTCCCCCATTCCCCTCCACTCCCTATGGGAGCGGTTCCCACATTCTCCCCCCTCCCTGTGGGAGCGAGTCCCCCATTCCCCTCCCTCCCTATGGGAGCGAGTTCCCACATTCTCCCCCACTTCCTGTGGGAGCAAGTCCCCATTCTACCCATGAGCGAGCCCCACATTCTCCCCATACCCCGTGGGAGCAAGTCCCCCATTCCCCTCCACTCCCTATGGGAGCGAGTTCCCCCATTCCCCTCCACTCCCTATTGGAGCGAGTTCCCCCATTCTCCTCCACTCCCTGGGGAGCAAGTCCCCCATTCCCCTCCACTCCCTATGGGAGCGAGTTCCCCCATTCCCTCTCACTCCCTATGGAGCAAGTCCCCCTTCCCCTCCACTCCCTCTGGGAGCGATTCCCCCATTCTCCTCCACTCCCTTGTGGAGCAAGTCCCCCATTCCCCTCCACTCCTATGGGAGCGGGTTCCCCCATTCCCCTCCACTCCCATGGGAGCGAGTTCCCCCAGTTCTCCTCCACTCCCTGTGGAGCGAGTTCCCCATTCCCCTCCACCCCCGTGGAGCGAGTTCCCCCATTCCCCTCCACTCCCCGTGGGACGAGTTCCCCCATTCCCTCCACTCCCTATGGGAGCGAGTTCCCCCATTCCCCTCCACTCCCTATGGGAGCGAGTTCCCCCATATCCCTCCACTCCCTATGGGAGCGAGTTCCCCCATATCCCCTCCACTCCCTATGGGAGCCAGTTCCCCATTCCCCTCCACTCCCTATGGGAGCGAGTTCCCCCATTCTCCTCCAACTCCCCGTGGGAGCGAGTCCCCCCATTCTCCTCCAACACCCAGGACCCATCCCATCCCTCCAATCCAATAAGCCTTCCCCAATCTCCTCCATCCCCATCACACACACATCCCACACTCCTCACACCCAAAGAATCCAACCCCCCCATATCTCCTCCTCCCCACAACCAAAAACCTGATGGGAGCGGTTCCCCCATTCCCTCCACTCCCTATGGGAGCGAGTTCCCCCATTCTCCTCCACTCCCCGTGGGGCGAGTTCCCCTCCCCCTCCATCCCTATGGGAGCGATTCCCCCATTCCCCTCCACTCCCTATGGGAGCGGTCCCCCCATTCCCCCCCACTCCCTATGGAGCGAGTTCCCCCATTCCCCTCCCTCCCTATGGGAGCGAGTTCCCCCATTCCCCTCCACTCCCATGGGAGCGAGTCCCCCCATTCTACCCGTGAGTGAGTCCCCCCTTCTCCCATACCCAGTGGGAGCAAGTTCCCCCATTTTCCCCACTCTGAGTAAAGAAGCTTCTGCTGAATTCCCTTTTGGGTTTGTTAGTGATTGCCTGATATTTGTGACCCTGAGTTCTGTGTTGATACAAATGGGAAAGCATTCTCTCTGTCTAACCAATCGAACTCTGTCTGAATGGTGAAGGCCTATAGCTGTGTTCTAGAGAAAACAGGCGTTGATATTTGGTGTTAACCCCCTCTCTATCCCCAATGTGTGAATATTCTGTCCCTGAGACAGAGACGTGAACTGTGCACAGTCTGGGCTGACCAAGTGCCCTTTGGATGTGTGTGATGCACAGAACAGTGCCTGAACCAGGGAACTGCGAAACCAACTTCAACACCATCAAGAAATCACATTGGTGAAGCTGTTAGCTTTTTTGAAACGCTGTCCTTGGGAATGGGAAAGCTGACTGTCTCCCCACAGGCTTCTCATTCCAGTCCGACACCCCAGTGATACCTGAAACCTTTTGAAAGCCTCTCCGCTGTAACTGGACCCTCCTACCCTCCCTACAGGGACAGTGAGCTGCGTACTGTGTCGTGGCTGGCTGAACAAGCTGCCCAGCGATATTACCAGACATGTGGACTGCGGCCCAAACTCTCACTGAAGAAGGAAGGGGCACTGCTCGCCCCACAGGACCCAATCATCCACGTTCTACAGAGCAACGAGGAGGTAAGAGCTAAGAACATTGTCTGAACACTGGGATACACTGTCCTCATCAAACACTCCCAGGACAGGGACAGCACGGGGTTAGATACAGAGTAAAGCTCCCTCTACACTGTCCCCATCAAACACTCCCAGGACAGGTACAGCACAGGGTTAGATACAGAGTAAAGCTCCCTCTACACTGTCCCCATCAAACACTCCCAGGACAGGGACAGCACAGGGTTAGATACAGAGTAAAGCTCCCTCTACACTGTCCCCCCATCAAACACTCCCAGGACAGGTACAGCACGGGGTTAGATACAGAGTAAAGCTCCCTCTACACTGTCCCCCATCACACACTCCCAGGACAGGTACAGCACGGGGTTAGATACAGAGTAAAGCTCCCTCTACACTGTCCCCCCATCAAACACTCCCAGGACAGGTACAGCACGGGGTTAGATACAGAGTAAAGCTCCTTCTACACTGTCCCCCCATCAAACACTCCCAGGACAGGTACAGCACGGGGTTAGATACATAGTAAAGCTCCCTCTACACTGTCCCCCATCAAACACTCCCAGGACAGGTACAGCACAGGGTTAGATACAGAGTAAAGCTCCCTCTACACTGTCCCCCCCATCAAACACTCCCAGGACAGGTACAGCACAGGGTTAGATACAGAGTAAAGCTCTCACTACACTGTCCCCATCAAACACTCCCAGGACAGGTACAGCACGGGGTTAGATACAGAGTAAAGCTCCCTCTACACTGTTCCCATCAAACACTCCCAGGACAGGTACAGCACGGGGTTAGATACAGAGTAAAGCTCCCTCTACACTGTTCCCATCAAACACTCCCAGGACAGGTACAGCACGGGGTTAGATACAGAGTAAAGCTCCCTCTACACTGTCCCCCATCAAACACTCCAGGACAGGTACAGCATGGGATTAGATACAGAGTAAAGCTCCATCTACACTGTCCCCCATCAAACACTCCCAGGACAGGTACAGCATGGGGTTAGATACAGAGTAAAGCTCCCTCTACACTGTCCCCCCATCAAACACTCCCAGGACAGGGACAGCACGGGGTTAGATACAGAGTAAAGCTCCCTCTACACTGTCCCCATCAAAAACTCCCAGGACAGGTACAGCACGGGGTTAGATACAGAGTAAAGATCCCTCTACACTGTCCCCCATCAAACACTCCCAGGACAGGTACAGCACGGGGTTAGATACAGAGTAAAGCTCCCTCTATACTGTCCCCCACCAAACACTCCCAGGACAGGTACAGCACGGGGTTAGATACAGAGTAAAGCTCCCTCTACACTGTCCCCCATCAAATACTCCCAGGACAGGTACAGCACAGGGTTAGATACAGAGTAAAGCTCCCTCTACACTGTCGCCATCAAACACTCCCTGGATAAGTACAGCACAGGGTTCGATCCCGTTAGATACTGTGTGTCTTGTTACTCTGCTCTTTAAGCTAACAGTGAAATTAAGCTTTGATACATTTCTCATTGCTAGGTCTTGGCGGAGGTGTTGTCCTGGGATCTGCCTCCTCTCACTGATAGATACAAGAGGGCCTGTGGCAGCCTGGCACTGGGTAAGGAGAGAAACCAAACACACTGGTTCCCATTTACTGATGTTCTCTGTAAGTCTCTCCAGAAGGAAGTGCCGTCATCTTTGCACCTCCATTTCTGGCTTCTTGTATATTCAATGATGTAGGAGCAAAAGTAGGGCATTCAGCCCATTGAGCCTGACTGTACCACTCAGTATGATTGTGACTGATCTTAAATAACAATCCTCAACTCCACTTCCCCCATACCCCTCGATTCCCTCACTGATTAAAAATCTGCCTATCTTAGTCTTGAACATAATGATCCAGCCTCTGCAGCCCTCTATGGGAAAGATCCATTATACACTGAGAGAAGAAATTCCTCCTCATTTTTGTCTTAACTGGATGACCCTTTACTCTGAGATTCTGCTGTCTGGACCTAAACTGCCCCACAAGGGGAAACTATCTTTCAGCATCAACCATGTCAACCTCCTCAAGAATTCTGTATGTCTCAATAAAGTCTCCTCTCAGTCTTCTAAACTCCAATGAGTACAGACCCACCCTACTCAACTCTCCTCATAAGAAATTCCCTCCAAACCCAGGATCAGCCCAGTGAACCTTCCCTGGACTGTCTCCAATACCAGTTTACCTGTCCTTTGATAAGGCAATCAAGTCGATAAGGTTGTTAAGAGGGCATACGGAGTCTTGGCTTTTATTGGTAGGGGGATTGAATTTCGGAGCCGCAACGTCATGTTGCAACTGTATAAAACTTCTTGTAGAGAAGATTAGATCCAGGGAATATAGTCTAAGCAGTTTCCTTTTTGAGACAGAGAGGTAGCTGGTTTGTGGAATTTTCTTCCTAGGAAAATAATAAAGGCTGGGTCACAGAATTTATTCAAAGCTGAGTTAGATAGATTTTTAGTGGACAGGGGAAGTTAGAAGTTATTGGGGGAGAGGGGGGTGGCGGGGTGTGTAAGGAGGTGATTGAGACCACAACTAGATCAGCTATGATCTTATCAAATGACAGAATAAGCTTTAAAAACCAAAAGACCCTTGCTGAATGTTTCTACATGATTATTTGATTTCCTTTTGAAATCTTCAATTCTATCTTCCACATAAGCAACAAGTTACAGACCTCTTTGCACACCCCTCAATCATATACCCAGAGGCTTAAACCAGTGTCTCTTCGTCCTTATACCATCAGCTATTGGGAACAGCTTTTCCTTATCTTTTTATCTAAACCTGAAATAATCTTATGCTTTTATCAAATTTCTCCTCAAACTCCTTTGCTCCAAGGTGAAAAACCCAATTTCTCCAGCCAGCTTTGCAACCAAAATCCCCCATCCCTGAAACTGTGCTGCATAGTGGCAAATGCCAGAAGAAACGAGAGCCGAGTGAGTATTGTGTACAGTTCTGGTCCCCACATTATAAGAAAGATGTGGAGGCATTGGAGAGGGTACAGAGGAGGTTTACCAGGATGTTGCATGGTATGGAGGGCAGGTCTTATGAAGAGAGGCTGAGGGATTTGAGGTTGTTTTCGTTAGAAAGGAGGCGGCTAAGAGGGGACCTAATCGAAACATATAAGATGATTAGCGGTTTAGATAGGGTGGATAGTGATAGCCTTTTTCCTAGGATGGAGAAAGCTAGCACGAGGGGACACAGCTTTAAATTAAGGGGGTGGTGGTTATAGGATGGATGTCAGAGGTAGGTTCTTTACCCAGAGGGTGGTTAGGGTATGGAATGCCCTGCCTGCTGCAGTTGTAGATGTGCTAACTTTGGGGGCATTTAAGAGGTCTGTGGATAGGTTTATGGATGAAAAGGGAATGGTTTAGGTTAGAGGGTCATTGCTTTTTCTTAATTGGTCGGCGCAACATCGAGGGCCGAAGGCCTGTTCTGCGCTGTTATAGAACGTAGAACACTACAACACAAACAGGCCCTTCAGCCCACGAGTTGCGCCGATCACATCTATACCTACCAATCCACAGACCTATCTGTAACCTCCTATCGGCTTTGAGGATTTTGAGGACCCGTTAAAGGAAATAATCATTACGAGGGACGAAGTGTTGGGGCTTTTAGGTAGCATAAAGACTTATAAAGCCCCGGGGCCTGATAGTATTTATCCCAGGCTGCTAAGGGAGATGAGAGATGACATTGACCTCTGACGCAAATCTTTGTCTCTTCTTTGGATACAGGTGAGGTCCCAGAGGACTGGAGGATTGCAAATGTAGTACCATTGTTTAAAAAGGGTCAGAGGGATAACCCAGGGAACTATAGGCCGGTGAGCTTGACTTCAGTTATAGGTAAACTAATGGAGAGGATCCTCAGGGACTGGATGTATGAGCATCTGGAGAGCTGCAATTAGATCAGGGATACGCAGCATGGCTTCATTAAGGGGAGGTCGTGCCTTACGAATCTAGTGGAATTTTTTGAAGAGGTGACAAAAACGGTTGATGAAGGACAAGCCGTTGATGTCGTCTACATGGATTTCAGTAAGGCGTTTGACAAGGTTCCCCATGGTAGGCTGATAAAAAAGGTGAAGGCGCATGGGATACAGGGCCAGGTATGTAGATGGGTTGAGAACTGGCTTGGGAGGAGGAGACAGCGGGTAGTAGTGGAAGGCTCCTTTTTCCAACTGGAGGTCAGTCACTAGTGGTGTGCCACAGGGCTCAGTACTAGGACCTCTTCTATTTGTGATTTATATAAATGACTTGGAAGAGGGGGTAGGTGGTGTGATCAGCAAATTTGCTGATGACACTAAGATACTTGGATTGGCGGGGACTGAGGAGCAGTGCCAGGCAATACAACAGGACATTGATAGGCTGGTAGATTGGGCAGATAGATGGCAAATGGAATTTAATCCGGATAAATGCGAGGTGATGCATTTTGGCCGGAATAATGTAGAGGGGAGTTATAGGATAAAAGGTAAAACTATCCGGAGTATAGAGACGCAGAGAGACCTGGGGGTGCAGGTTCACAAGTCTCTGAAGGTGTCAGTACAGGTGGAAAAAGTGATAAAGAAAGTGTATGGTATGTTAGCCTTCATAGGAAGGGGTATAGAATACAAGAGTAGGAGTTTGATGTTGCAAGTGTATAGAACGTTGGTTAGGCCTCACTTGGAGTACTGCGTCCAGTTCTGGTCGCCGTACTACCGAGAAGAATGTGGAGTCCCTGGAGAGAGTGCAGAGGAGATTTACCAGGATCTTGCCTGGTATGGAAGGGCTGTCTTACGAGGAAAGGTTGAACACACTGGGGTTGTTTTCCCTTGAAAGACGTCGGCTGAGAGGGGATCTATTAGAGGTATATAAGATTATGAGGGGTATAGATAGAGTAAATGGTGGTAAGCTTTTTCCACCATTAGATTCGGATAGAACGAGGGGTCACGGCCTTAGGGTGAGGGGGGCTATGTATAAGACTAATATTAGAGGGCATTTTTTCACACAAAGGGTAGTGGGGGTGTGGAATGCACTACCGAGTAAGGTGGTGGGAGCAGGCACGCTAGGGTTGTTTAAGGGTCTCTTGGACAGCCACATGAGCGGTCTGCAGATAGAGGGATATAGGAGGACTGTTTAAATACTTTAATTGTTTCCACAGGCTATTCGGTCCACCTTGTTGACCAACAAGGTGCATGCATTCGGCAGGTCGTGCGAGGGCTGCTCCTGGATGTTACTTCAGGAGTGGCCTAGTGCTTCACGTCGTTAGTGTATGCTTAAACTGGACCATCAGATGGGCAACATGACAGCTCAGAGACTATCGCTGTTGCTGTGCAGACACATGGATTTGGGCCTGTGTCTGCGGGAGCTTGCGCGTTCTCCCCGTTGGCCTGGGTTTTCTCGGGTGCCTCCGGTTTCCTCCCACATCCCAAAAATGTGCTCTTAGGCTGATTGGGAAACAAATTGTCCCTATATTGGTCTCTATATGTCATTAAGACGTTAGGATGGCGGCGCGGGCTCGTTGGGCCGAAGGGCCTGTTTCCTGTGCTGTGTTGTTCTTTGTTCTATCCTATTAGTTCCCATATACTCATCCAGAAGTCTTTTAAAAGACCCCAGCGAGTTATGTTCTATGTTCTAAGAGGACCAGAACTGTTTACAGTATTCCAGGTGCAGTCTAACCAGTGCCTCATACAGCTTTAGGTGTGAAATAAAGGCTTTTTTCTATTTCTCTCCATTTTGGGATAAGGGTAATACTTGCTTCAGTGAGATTTCCCTATTTTTAAACTCCATTCCTTTTTGATATAAAGGCCAACATTCCATTTGTTTTCCTTATTACCTGCTGAACATGCATATTAGCATTTTGTGATTTATGCATGATCCCCCTCTACAACAGCTTTCTGAATCTTCCTCCATTTAAATTACATTCAGCTCCTTTATTCTTCCAACCAAAGTGTATAACTTTACATTTACGTACGTTATATGCCACCTGTCAAGTTTTTACCCACTCACTTCACCTACCCGTTTACATCTGTAAGTTCTCTGTATGTCATCCTCACAATTTGCCTTCACATTTATTTTTGTCTCATCTGCAAACTTGGCAATAGTACATTCACTTCCCTTGTCCAACTTATTAATACACATGGCAAATAATTGTGGTCCCAGCACTGATCCCTGTGATGCTGCGCTAGTTACAGATTACCATCCTGAAAATGCCCCTCTATCTTAACGCTCTCTCTTCTATCAGTTAGCCAATTCTCTATCCGTGCTAATATACTATCCCCAACACCATGGGCTCGTATCTTATTAATTAGCCTATTTGTGTGGTTCCTTATCAAAATGCTTTTTGGAATTTCCAATATATCACATCTACTGGTTCTCCTTTATCTATCCTGCTCATTACCACCTTAAAGAATTTGAATGAATTTGTCAGGTGTGATTTCCCTCTCCACGAAGCCATGTTGTCTCTGCTTGGTTATTTGATGTCTTTCTGCTATTACGCTCTTTATAATTAACTCTCACGTTTTCCCAATGATAAATGTTAGGCTAACTGGCCTACAATTCCCTGTCCTTCCTTTCCCTCCCTTTTTTAATAAGGATGTTAAATTTGGCAGTTTTTCAATTCCCTGAGCCTTTCCCAGAACTTAGGGATTTTTGAAAGATTAATACCATCTATTATCTCTGTAGCTGCCTCCTTTAATATCCTCGGATGCAGCCTATCAGGTCCAGGGGACATCTCGCCCTTTGGCCCCACTAGTTTTCCTGGTACTTTTTCTCCAGTGACAATTATTGTAGTTATTTCTCCCTCCTCATTTGCCCCTTGATTATTTAGCATTTTTGGAATGTTACTGATATCTTTCACCGTGAAGACGGATGCAAAGTTTCTTTTTTATCAATCACAAGTAAGGCTTACATTAACACTTCAATGAAGTTACTGTGAAGATGCCCTAGTTGCCACAATACCTCTCCCTCTCTGTCCCCCTCTCCCATGTTTTAATTACCCGTCCTAAAAATCTTTGTGGATAATGCTGTATCTGTTCAGCATTGCAATGAAGCTTGTTGTGATGGTTTATCATTTGTCTGTGTGTAATTGAGACAACAGAGAATTGAGGATTGGTTATCCAATAGGAGGCAGAGAGTTAAAATCAATGGGTCCCATTCTGATTGGCAGTTGGTGACTAGTGGAGTGCCCCAGGGATCAGTGCTGGGGCCTTAACTATTTATATACATGATCTGGAGGAAGGGGCTGAGTGCAGGGTAACAAAATTTGCTGGTGACACGAAG
Source organism: Sphyrna mokarran (assembly GCA_024679065.1). Lineage (NCBI taxonomy): Eukaryota > Metazoa > Chordata > Chondrichthyes > Carcharhiniformes > Carcharhinidae > Sphyrna > Sphyrna mokarran. The sequence continues at coordinate 3,214,737 of JAGIQG010000002.1, forward strand.
ATGAGTGGAAAAGCAAATTGTGTGGAAAGTCTGCAGAGGGATCTGGATAGGTTGAGTGAGTGGGTGAGGATCTGGCAGGTGGAGTATAATGTTAGCAAGTGTGAGGTCATCCACTTTGGTAGGAATAATAGTAGGAGGTATTATTATTTAAAAGGTGAAAAGCTGCAGCATGCGAAGGTGCAGAGGGACCTGGGGGTCATTGTGCACGAATCACAAAAACCCAGTCTGCAGGTGCAGCAGGTGATTAAGAAGGCGAATGCAATGTTGGCCTTTATAGTGAGGGGGATAGAATATAAAAGCAGGAAGATCTTGCTGCAATTGTTCAGGGCACTAGTGAGGCTGCAACTGGAGTACTGTGTGTGCAGTTTTGATCGCACACTTGCAGAAGGATATATTGGCCTTGGAGGGAGTACAGAGAAGGTTCACCAGGCTGATACCGGAGATGAGGGGGTTAGCTTATGAAGAGAGATTGAATTGGGTCTGTGTCGTTAAGAGTTTAGAAGGCTGAGGGGGGAATCTTATAAAGACATATAAGATAATGAAGGAACTAGATAGGGAGGAGACAGAGAGATTCTTCCCACTTAGAGAGGAATCCAGAGCTAGAGGGCACAGCCTCAAAATAAGGAGGGGGACAGTTTAGATCGGAGTTGAGGAGGAATTTCTTCACTCAAAGGATGGTGAATCTCTGGAATTCTCTGCCCGTTGAAGTGGTGGAGGCTTCCTCACTGAATATATTTAAATCACTGGTAGATAGATTTCTGATAGACAAGGGAATTAAGGGTTATGGGGAGAAAGCGGGAAAGTGGAACTGAACCACTACAGATCAGCCATGATCTTATTGAATGGTAGGGCAGGCTCGAGGGGCTGGATGGCTGACTCCTGCTCCTATTTCTTATGTTCTTATGTTCTAATATTCTATTGTTTGTGTCTCTCTGGGATGTTTCCCTGTCTGTAGCTGTCAACGGGCTGGTGTTGAGGACGTGTGAGACCCAGGAGAACAGTACCTGCTTCCGGTTATCCAACCTGTCCTTGAAGAAGGAGCAGCTGACGCCCATCCTGCGGGCTCTCAAACTGCAGACCAGTACCCGGCAGCTCTGCCTCGCTGCCAACCGCCTTGGTGATGATGCCATGGAGGAGCTTCTGGGGACCCTGGTGACCATGCCCAAGCTGAGCCTGCTCGACCTCTCATCCAATCACATCACACACGAAGGCCTGAAGAAACTCAGTGAGGCCTGCGGAGCCTCGAGGGAGCCCCCCTTTCCGGTGAGTGTACACACTGCCTGTCACACTGCTCCAGGGAGCCCCCCCCTTTCCGGTGAGTGTACACACTGCCTGTCACACTGCTCCAGGGAGCCCCCCCTTTCTGGTGAGTGTACACACTGCCTGTCACACTGCTCCAGGGAGCCCCCCCCTTTCCGGTGAGTGTACACACTGCCTGCGGAGCCTCCAGGGAGTCACAAGAAGGGTTATGGGAATGAGGAGCATGTCAGCCATGATTGAATAATGGAGAACATCAATGGGCGCAATGGCCTAATTCTGCTGTATTTTATGAGCTTATGAATGACTCAATGGTTCTTGTGTTTCAGGGTTTGGAGGAGTTAAACCTCAGCCTCAATCCTTTGGGTGACGGCAGTTCCCAACTCATCGCCTCCCTGATCAGATCCTGCCCTGTACTGAGCACGCTCAAACTCCAGGCCTGTGGTCTCAGTGCCAGGTTCCTGCAGCAGCACCGCCTGCTATTGACAGACGCCATGAAAAGTAAGATCAGTTTAACCTATCTGACAGTGCAGGAGGGAGAAGTTTAAAGTTTATTTATCAGTCACAAGTAAGCTTACATTAACACTGCGGTGAAGTTACTGTGAAAATCCCCAGGAGGAAACCGGAGCATCTGGAGGAAACCCACACAGACATGGGGAGAATGTGCAAACTCCACACAGACAGTGACCCAAGCTGGGAATCGAACCTGAGTCCCTGGCACTATGAGGCAGCAGTGCTAACCCACTGTGCCGCCCTGTGTAGCAGCGTATGTAATTACTGTACACATTTCCTGCAGGCACCAATCGAGTGCTTCTGCTCTCTCGCCTGAGCGACCCACAGCGAGTGAGGTTCATTGTGCACTGTGATATCAACTGGAATGAAGACCGATCAGGAAATTTCCTGTCCAAGTTCCTTCTGCACCAGTCCTAGAGAGATGAAGCTAGGTGATATTGTTGGTGAGGGTTGCTGCTTCCCAACTCTCACTGTGTTGCACTGCAAGAATTATCATCTGGTCCCTGCCCACCATGTGTCTGCCTGCCGGGTGTGCGTGCGTGTGAGTGTGTCTGCCTGCTGGGTGTGTCTGCATGTTGTGTGTGCATGCTTGTGTGTGTGTGTTGTGCGTGTGTGCCTCTCTCCAGTTTGGCCTCACTGGTGTTTTCTATGTTTTGTTAAGGTGCTGTGAATCTAAAGGTCCTCTGCCTGTCCCACAATATTCTGGGTTCAGTGGGAGTGGAGCTGATTCTGCACAGCCTGCCTCATCGCACTGTCACTCACCTAGATATTGCAGCCACAGTCAGTAACCATGGTGACATGCCAATAACAGAGCACCTCGCCAGGTACCTGTCCCAGGTGAGCCCTGAATAGCTAAAGGGAGACACACTGTTGCTCATGTAATTTATTGGATTTTCTTTGTCCTGTTAAACTCCTATCATTTATAAAATGCATCAGTCTATGATTGTTTAATGTCTCTTTCTGTCCAATACCTGTGTTCAGGATGACTGCTGTCTGACTCACCTTAACCTCTCCGGCAATCGCCTGACTGATGATTCTGTCCGGGATCTCTCCAGGTAAGATGTCTTTATGTTTCACACCTTCCCTCTCAGTTTGAGAGTCCTCGTGTCTACAAACAGGTATTGATGAAGAGGTTCTGTGTTCTCGCTTCCTTGCCTTCAGATCCAATCTTGGTCAGAATGAGGATTGAAGCCATGCTGCTAGTGTTATTCTGTACCAGTCTCTAACCAACTAACCAATTCAGCTATCACTCACACTGTCTCCGTTAATGGGTTAATAATTCCTGAGATTGAGAGTGTAGTTTCCACCCCAGCAGCTTGAGAATTGCAGTTTCTGCCTGGGATGTAGACATCACTGGCTGGGCCAGCATTTATTGTCCATTCCTAATTCCCTCGGACTGAGTGTCTCGCTCCGCCATTTCAGAGGGCAGTTAAGAGTCAACCACATTGCTGTGGTTCTGGGGTCCCGTGTATGCCAGACTGGGTAAGGATAATTTTTCCTGCTTCATGGGGGCTAGGTATCGCTGCCCAGCTGTCGTGATGGGATTTGAACCTGGGTCTCTGGGTTACTAATCCAGTGACAGTACCATTACCCTACTAATTCCCACGCCAATCCCATTATCCCATTCCGAAATACTGAGCTGATCTTGTTAGTGATGTCAGACCAATAAATCTGGTTTATTGATGTTCCTTGGAGAGAGCAAAGCAGGAAAGGTGGCCTAACCATGATTTACCAGGGACATTAGAGAGTGTTAGAGACAAGGGGAGGCAGACAAATTAACCAGGAAAACAAACCTGAGGAATAAACAGGATTTTTTTCCGAATGGCAGGCAATGACTAGTGGGATATTGTAGAGATCGGTGCTGGGACGCCAGCTATTCAGGATATATATTAATGATTTCAATAAGGGAATTGAATGTAACATCTCCACATTTACAGCTGACACGATGCTGGGTGGGAGGGTGAGCTGTGAGGAGGATACAGAGTTGCTTTAGTATGATTTGAACGGGCTGAGTGTGTGGGTATACGATTGGCTGATGCAGTATAATCTGGATAAAAGTGAGATTATCCATTTCAGGAGGAAAAACGGGAAGGCAGATTACTATCCCAATGGCTATAAATTTGGAAAGGGGAGTGTGCAGAGGGACCTGGGTGTCCTTGTACACCAGTCACTGAGGGTAAGCTGCAGGTACAGCACGCAGTGAAAAAGCCAAATGATGTGTTGGTCTCCAGAGTGAGTGGATTCGAGTACAGGAGCAGGGATATCTTGCTGCAATTATACAGAGTCTTGGTGAGACCTGGAATATTGTGCACAGTTTGGGTCTCCTTATCTGTGGAAGGATGTTCTTGCTGTAGGGGGAGTACAGCAACTGACCAGACTGATTCCTGGGGTGGGACAACTGATGTATGAGGAGAGATTGAGAAGATTAGGAGTTCAGAAGAGTGGGGGTGGATTTCATAGAGATTTATCAAACTCTAAGGAGTATGTTCCCGATGGTGGGGGGTGTCCAGAACCAGTCTGAGGATATAGGATAGACCCGATTAGGACAGAGATGAGGAGAAATGTCTCCACCCAGAGAGTGGACAGTCTGTGGAATTCACTACCACAGTAAGTAGCTGAGTCCACAAACATCGAAAGTTTTCGAGAAGCAGTTGGAGGTAGAACTTGAGGTGAAAGAGATGGAAGGATATGGGGGGGCGGAGGGTATCAGGTTATGGAGTTGGATGATCAGCCATTATCAAAATGAATAATGGAGAGGGTAGAAAGGCTGAATGGTCTCCTCCTGCTCCTGTTTTCCATTGTCACTGTGAAACATAGTTGAGCAAAACCATTTTACTATCAAACTGAGGGCAGCAAATACCAGTTTGTTAGTCATATGACTGATTCTAAATAACCCCAGCACTAACACATCTGTAATGGAGACAGATACAGCATAGAGTTAAATACAGAGTAAATCTCCCTCTACACTGTCCCCCATCAAACACTCCCAGGACAGGTACAGCACAGGGTTAGATACAGAGTAAAGCTCCCTCTACACTGTCCCCCCATCAAACACTCCCAGGACAGGTACAGCACGGAGTTAGATACAGAGTAAAGCTCCCTCTACACTGTCCCCATCAAACACTCCCAGGACAGGTACAGCACGGGGTTAGATACAGAGTAAAGCTCCCTCTACACTGTCCCCCCATCAAACACTCCCAGGACAGGTACAACACAGGGTAAGATACAGAGTAAAGCTCCCTCTACACTGTCCCCCATCAAACACTCCCAGGACAGGTACAGCACGGGGTTAGATACAGAGTAAAGCTCCCTCTACACCGTCCCCCATCAAACAATCCCAGGACAGGTACAGCACGGGGTTAGATACAGAGTAAAGCTCCCTCTACACTGTCCCCCCATCAAACACTCCCAGGACAGGTACAGCACGGGGTTAGATACAGAGAAAAGCTCCCTCTACACTGTCCCCCATCAAACACTCCCAGGACAGGTACAGCACGGGGTTAGATACAGAGTAAAGCTCCCTCTACACTGTCCCCATTAAACACTCCCAGGACAGTTACAGCACGGGGTTAGATACGAATGCAGAATAATAAGGTCATGTTTCTCTGTCTTTTTCCAGGTGTCTGTTGCTGTGTCCATCCCTGGTCTCTCTAGATGTTTCAGCCAATCCCGGGATAACCACGGTTGGTGTGGAAATGCTGCTTGGGGCTGTGCAAGAGCGGAGTGGTGGAATGCAGTACCTCAATGTTTCAGGTGAGTTAGAGAGCCATGCCCGGGCTATGTTATCATCAGGAGGTTTGGAATGTCCCAGGTACAGTGCTGAAACAGAGCTCTGTGACCCTGAGACACGCAGACTTATATACATGAGTTCTCAAATGTGCCTTGAACCCAAGACTTCAGGGAGACTGGGTAACACCGGGCAGCCTTACCAGGAACACAGTGGTCCTGTTAATGTATTTAAATTGAGTCAGGAGGGTGGTAAGAATTGGCCTGTGTTGCTGGCTTTGGGAGAATGTTCTAATCCGCCATTTACTCCCTCCGTCCTCCAGGCTCCTCAGTCCAAGGACCAGCAAACTCCATGGCCATCGGAGCGAAGCTCAGGGAGCTGAGTCTCTGCAGCAACCGACTCAACAAGTACGACAAGGAGAGTTTGCTGAGCAGTTGGAAGGAGACAGGACGCCAGCTCCACACTGTATCCTCTCTCTGCAAGTGTCTGATCAGAACAGTGCCCAGCAGTCACCGCTGAGATCCTTTTACTCGTGCCTGTCACTTTATTCAGAGAGTATGTATGTAATTTTAGCTGTACACTTTGTATTTGATTGTTGAATATATATTAAACCAGAGAGATCCATGGCTGGATTGTTTGCCCTGTTTCATGCCTTGGTGCTATCACCTCCCACCAACGTTAACCTTCAACATTCTCCTGTCCTCTGAACTGCTCACATTCCTGGTCAGCTTACTGTAAAAGTCAGAGATTGCTAGGGAACAGACTTCAGAAAACCGAAGATAACAGATCAAATTTAAAGTTTATTTATTGGTCACAAGTAGACTTACATTAACACTGCAATGAAGTTACTGTGAAAATCCCCTAGCCGCCACACTCTGGCACCTGTTTGGTTACACTGAGGGAGAATTTATCACGGCCAGTACATATCTTTCAGACGGTGATTCCTGACCCATGAACTCATCATAAAACAGACCAGGAAACGTGCTGCACTCGCTCATATTGAACAACACTTGGAGGAAGCACTGAGGGTGCTAAGGTGTACTTTGGGTCTCCATCACCAGGAGTGGTTTGATAGTTCCACTACTGTCTGAGCTAACCGGGTCCTTAAACCAAAAGTCTTATCTGCACACTGAGGCTGTCCTCCAGCCTGTAATATGGTACCACCAACATGTTAGACAGTGTTTCAACCCATCAAGCAACTCCAGACTGGGCATCTATGAAACAGTGTGGGCCATCAGGAGCAGCAGAACTGCACGATCTATAACCTCATGCCCGGTACATCCCCCACCCAACCATTACCACCAAGCCAGGGAATCAACTCTGGTTCAATGGAAAGTGCAGAAGGGCATACCAGAAACAGCATCAGGCAAACCTAAAAATGAGGTATCAATGTGGTGAAGCTACAACACACAATTACTTGCATGGAAAACGTTGGAAGCAGCAAGTGATAGACAGAGCTAACCAATCCCACAACTAACAGATCAGATCTAAGCTCTGCAGTCCTTCAGTCATGAATAATGGTGGAGAATTAAACAACTCACTGGAGGAGGAGGCTCCAGAAATACCCCATCAATGATGGAGGAGCCCAGCATATCAATGCAAAAGAAAAGGCTGAAGCATTTGCAGCAATCTTCAGCCAGAGTTTCGAGTGGATGATCCATCTCGGCCTCCTCCAGTGGTCTCCTGTTTCTCAGATGCCAGTCTCCAGCCACTTTGATTCACTCCATGTGATATTAAAAGACAGTTGGAGATACTGGATACTGCAAAGGCAATGGGCTCTGATAACATTCCAGCAGTAGTACTGAAGACTTGTGTTCCAGAACTTGCTGCTCCTGTAGCCAAGCTCTTCCAGTACAATTACAACACTGACATCTATGAGGCAATGTGGAAAATTGTCCAGGTATGTCCGGACACAATAAGCAGGCAAATCCAACCCAACCAATTAGCACCTAATCAGTCTCCTCTCGATTAAGAGAAATGTGGTGGCACCTTCTACCACTTCACTATCAAGCAGCACCTGCTCAGCTATCACCCACTCAGTGACGCCCAGTTTGGGTTTCACCAGGGTCCCTCAGCTCCTGACCTCATTCCAGCCTTGGTTCAAACATGGACACAGCTGAATTCCAGAGGTGAGGTCAGAGTAACTGGCCTTGATGTGATGACAGTGTTTGCAGCAGTCAGTGGGAGCTGGTGGACACAATATTTGCCGTAGACCTCTGCACTTCGAGGAACCTCAGCTCGGAGTCATCGAGCAGGAGGCTGAGCTGCAGACACTGGTGCCTCTGGGAGGGAGACAGCTCCTTGAACACTTTGTACCGGGAAGCAATCACACCCCCTTTGTCTCTTTGGTTTGCTTCATGGTGAGGGACAGAAGGTGTGACTGCGAGTGAGGCTGTTAGGAGATTGAGAAGACAGCACTGGTGAAGTCTCAGTCCTTGCAGTTGTGTAGTTGAGGTTCTGTCAGGTTGTGTGACTGAGCCAGAGGACTGGAGGGAGTATCGGCAAACTAACTGTAACACTGTGGTATGAGAGCTATTCAAGTGGGGGAGTGAAGGGTAATTAGAGAACAGTGTAGTCAGAGATTGACACAATTCTCAGCCAAGAGTGGGACTTCAAAACCTTGTCGAAGGAGCTGGAGTGGAACCTAAAGTGGGAGGAAAGGGTATAGTTGTTGTGGTCCACTCCATTTATACATTTAAAGTTTATTTATTAGTGACACAAGTAGGCTTATATTAATACTGCAATGAAGTAACTGTGAAACTCCCTAGTGGCCATAATCCAGTGCCTGTTTGGGTACACTGAGGGAGAATTTAGCATGGCCAATGCACCCTAACCAGTTTTGACAAAGGGTCGTTTGGATTTAAAACGTCAGTTCTTTTCTCTCCTTATAGACCTGAGATTTTGCAGCGTTTTCTCTTTTGGTTTTACCTAACCCGCACGTCTTTCAGACTATGGGAGGAAACTGGAGCACCCAGCGGAAACACGCAGACATGGGGAGAATGTGCAAACTCCTTGCAGAGAGTGACCTCAGCCAGGAATTGAAGCTGGGTCCCTGGTGCTGTGTGGCAGCAGTGCTAACCACTGTGGCATCTGAATGAACCCATATGGGTTCCAATGACAACATGAGTCAAACCAAAATTGAAGTTTAGAGACTATGAGAGCTCAATGCGGAATCAATTATCAGAGCCTCAAAAATTGCAATCCGGTTTGCGACCTCAGCAAGTTGGTACAGGGTAAATCAGATCAAAGAGTGAAATGCGTGATTCCGAGATCAGTACGGGAGAAATGGCCTTCAATCCTTGGGGCTGACATCAATACAGGAGAAAGAGCTGGACCACTGGGATGAGCAGTGAAATAATAAGGGCTAATAAACAAAAGAGTACACCAGCAAATTAGGTGAGATCAGCGGGAAATGGTACACAAGAATTCCAGGCTCGCTGTCTGAATGCGTGTGGCATTTGTAACACAAGGAATGAATTGATAGACATTAAAACACATGGTATCTTTGGTTACAAAGTGATCAAAACTGGGACAATATTCAAGAATGGTTGATAGTTCATAGGAGCAAGAAGAAAACAGAATGATATCAGTACTGAGATCTCATCGACTTAAGGTAATGGCAGAGGAATTAAACAGATGGTCTGCATCAGTCTTTGCGAAGGAAGATACTTCACATTTCCCATTAATAGTAAAGAATATGGAAGTATCATCACAGAGACGTATTATTGACCAAACTAATAGAGATAAAAGTAGATAAGTACCCTGACTCTTATGACTTGCATCCCAGGATCTGAAAAGAAGTAGGTACACAGATATTGGATGCAATTTTCCAAAAATCCTTGGATTCTGGAAATGTACCGAAGATTGGAAACCTGTCAGTGTGGATATCCCTATTCAAAATAGGACAGAGGCAAAAAGCAAGTAACTAACTATAGGCTGATTAGCCTAACATCAAATAAAATAAATCTATTGTTGGAAAAATATTGGAATCAATTCCTGAGGAAGTAATAGTAGCACATTTGGAAAATCATGATCTAATCAAGCAGAGTCAGCATGGATTCAGGAAAGGGAAATTGTGTCTGATTATTAGAATTTTTCAGAGTGGGTAGAGGGGAACCAGTAGATGTATTGTATGACACTTCCAGAAGGTGTTCGAGAAGACACCTCACAAAATGGTAAGTCACGCAAAAGGAGCTCAGGTGGTGTATTACCCATGGGTAGAGAATTGTCCAACGGGCAGGAAACAGCTAATGGGGATAAAGGGGTCCTTTTTCAGGTTGGTGACCTGTAATCAGTGTGGTTCACAGGGATCACAGGTGGGACCACAACTGTTTACAACACGTATTAATGACGGAGAGGAGGAAAATGAAATGGACTGTAGCCAAATTTACAGATGAGAAAAATAAAATTAATAAGTGTGTAAAAAACTATGTGCCAAAGAAGCAAATCCATGTGTTCCCCAACCGGAAACCATGGATGATCAGGGATATCCACTGCTTGCTGAAGACCAGGTCTGAAACATTCAAGTCAGGCGACACTGACCTATGCAAGAAAGCCAGATACAATCTAAGGAGATCCATTAAAGATGCCAAAAGACAATATCGGACTAAGCTAGAGTCCCGGACTAAGCTAGAGTCTCGGATAACCACACCAATCCCCACCGACTATAGCAAGGTCTGCAAAACATAACAGGCTAGAAGATGAAGACATGTAAAATCACTGGCTCCAACACACCCTCCCCAATGAGCTCAGTGTATTCCATGCCCGTTTTGAGCAAGAGGTCAGTGAGAGAGGATGCCCTCTACCCTGGAAGCCCTGGCTAAACCTATATTTGGGGGTCACCATTATAGATATCAGAGCAGCTTTCTCAAAGGTCAACCCATGGAAAGCGACTGGCCCGGATGGGGTACCCGCACTCAGATCCTGCGGCGATCAGCTGGCGGGGGTATTCACAGACATTCTCAACCTCTCTTTACAACAATCTGAGGTCCCTATCTGCTTTAAGACGACCATCATCCCGGTACCTAAGAAACCCAGGCACTGTGACCTAATGACTATCGGCCGGTGGCTCTGACATCCATCATTATGAAATGCTTTGAAAGGTTAGTCATGGCGCAAATCAATTCCAGCCTCCCGGAATACCTGGATCCACTACAGTTTGTCTATCACCGCAACAGTTCCACTGCAGACCCCATCTCCCCGGCCCTGCACTCAACCCTGGAACACCAAGATAACAAGAACTCCTATGTCAGACTCCTATTAATTGACTACAGCTCAGCCTTCAACACCATTATTCCCACAAAACTCATCTCCAAACTCCGCAGTCTGGGCCTTGGCACCTCCCTCTGTGACTGGATCCTGAACTTCCTAACTCACAGACCACAATCAGTAAGGAAAGGCAACATTACCTCCTCCACAATCATCCTCAACACTAGTGCCCCACAAGGCTGTGTTCTCAGCCCCCTACTATACTCCTTATACACCTCTGACTGTGCGGCCAAATTCCCCTTCAATTCGATTTTCAAGTTTGTTGTCTACATCACTGTAGTGGGTCAGATCTCAAACAATGATGAGACAGAGTACAGGAATGAGATAGAGAATCTGGTGAACTGGTGCAGGAACAATAATCTCTCCCTCAATGTCAACAAAACAAAGGAGATTGTCATCGAATTCAGGATGCGTAAAGGAGAACATGCCCCTGTCTACATCAACGGGGACAAAGTAGAAACGGTCAAGAGCTTCAAGTTTTTAGGTGTCCAGATCACCAACAACCTGTCCTGGTCCCCCCCATGCTGACACTATAGTTAAGAAAGCCCCACCAACGCCTCTACTTTCTCAGAAGACTAAGGAAATTTGACATGTCAGCTACAACTCTCACCAACTTTTACAGATGCATTCTTTCTGGTTGTATCACAGCTTGGTCTGGGCTCCTGCTCTGCCCAACACCACAAAGAACTACAAAAGGTCATGAATGTAGCCCAGTCCATCACTCAAACCAGTGTCCCATCCACTGACCCTGTCTACACTTCCCGCTGTCTCGGCAAAGCAGCCAGTATAATTAAGGACCCCTCACACACCAGACATTCTCTCTTCCACCTTCTTCTATTGGGAAAAAGATACAAAACTCTGAGGTCAGGTACCAACCGACTCAAGAACAGCTTCTTCCCTGCTGCTGTCAGACTTTTGAATGGACCTACCTTGCATTAAGCTGATCTTAATCGGGCTCACTTTTAACATTTAAGAAAAACTTGGACAGGCTTATGGATGAGAGGGGTGTGGGGAGGGGATATGGTCCAGGTGCAGGTCAGTGGGACGAGGCAAAAAAATGGTTCAGCACAGACAAGAAGGGCCAAAAGGCCTGTTTTTGAGCTGTAAATTTTCTATGGTTCTCGGCCTTTATTTTCAAAACTGCTGACAATCTCATTAAAATAATTAACAAACTGAATAAGCTCCCCAGTGGAATGCTGTTCCAATCATTCAGTATAGATAAACCAGCCAGCAACCTCTGTCTCTGAAGCAGTCTGAGCTTTTCTCTGGGCTGCCAGTGACACAGACACAATACACTCACTAAACCCGGCACGGAAGCACAGTGGTTAGCACTGCTGCCTCACAACTCCAGGGACCTGGGTTCGATTCCCAGCTCAGGTTACTGTCTGTTTAGATTTTGCACATTCTCCTTGTGTCTGCATGGGTTTCCTCCAGATGCTCCAGTTTCCTCGCACAGTCCAAAGATGTGTGGGTTAGGTTGATTGGCCATGTTAAAATCGACCATTAGTGTCCCAGGATGTGTAGGTTAGAGGGAATAGCAGGTAAAATATGTGGGGGTAGGGCATGGGTTGGATTGTGGTTCTATGATTCTATGAACTCTCAACCCAAACACTGGGGGCTCTTGGCAAATTTAAACATGATGAGGTCTCTGAAAAACTCAGAAGTTCTCAGCAACACACCGAAGGTTAAAATGTCATGATGGTTCTTGGTCCAAGAAGGGAAGAGAGAGGAGGTAAAATGAGAAGCCTTTATTTTCCCTGAGAGAGAATACATTGTTGTGAGTTGCTGATGACATCACCGTAATGGGTCAGATCTCAAACAATGATGAGACAGAGTACAGGAATGAGATCGAGAATCTGGTGAACTGGTGCAGGAACAATAATCTCTCCCTCAATATCAACTAAACAAAGGAGATTGTCATCGACTTCAGGAAGTGTAAAGGAGAACTTGTCCCTGTCTACATCAACGGGGACAAAGTAGAAAGGGTCAAGTTTTTGGATGTCCAGATCATCAGTGTCCTGGTCCCACCGCCCCCCATGCCAACACTACAGTTAAGAATGCCTCTACTTTCTCAGAAGACTATGGAAATTTGGCATGTCAGCTGCAACTCTCACCAACTTTTAGAAATGCACCATAGAAAGCATTCTCTCTGGTTGTATCACAGCTTGGTCTGGGGCTCTTGCTCTGCCCAAGATCACAAGGAACTATAAAAGGTTGTGAATGTAACCCAATCCATCACGCAAACCAGCCTCATATCCATTGACTCTATCTACACATCCCGCTGCCTCGGGAAAAGCAGCCAGCATAATTAAGGACCCACGCACCCCGGAAATTCTCTCTTCCACCTTCTTCCATCGAGAAAAAGCTATAAAAGTTTGAGGTCACTTACTAACCGACTCAAGAACAGCTTCTTCCCTGCTGCTGTCAGAGTTTTGAATGGAGCTACCTTGTATTAAGTTGATCTTTCTCTACACCGTAGCAATGACTGTAAAACTACATTCTGCACTCTCTCCTTTCCTTCTCTACGAACAGTATGCTTTGTATAGCACACAAGAAACAATACTGTATGTTAATACATGTAACAATAATAAATGTTTCTTTTCATGTACTCTTGGTGAACAGTTCCTGACTTTGGACTCCTGGATTAAATCTCCTCTGCACCTTGGGGGATGCGCCAAGTTTGGTGGCGTTTAAGAGGTTAGTTGATAAGTATATGGAAGAGAAGGGAATGGTTTAGTTAGGAGGGGCATTGCTTTTTATTTTGGTCGGCGCAACATCGAAGGCCGAAGGGACTGTTCTGTGCTGTAATGTTCTATGTTGTATGTTCTATGTTCTATGCTGTAAGATCAACTCGCTTCTCCAGTCTCTGCCATCGAGTAAAGGTCCTCTTTACACCCTGTCTCTGTCTTGCACCCTGACATTCCTCCTCCAGTCTGGAATTGGATTCAGTTCTCCCGCCGGGAACTGGAGCAGAGATTTAGAAATTGTTTATATAGCCACCTTGTTACTATTTCTGAACCTCTGTTAAAAACAATAAGAATCCTGTATATTTCTTACCTTTAGTGATTTGTGAGTATACAGACCCTCCCCCCTCTTTTAAATCTGGTCCATTCAGTTTATCTCTCACACTATTCTCACTGTTTTGGTAATGTGCAGTGTTGTTACTCAGGATTACACTCTTTCTCTGTCTCTTTCACTCTGTGATATGGAGATGCCGGTGTTGGACTGGGGTAAATAGTCTCACAACATCAGGTTAAAGTCCAACAGGTTTATTTGGTAGCACGAGCTTTTGGAGCACTGCTCCTTCATCAGGTGAGTCAGTGCAGGAAGAGACCATTTGGCCCATCACATCTGTACTAACTCTGCCAGAATATTCCACCCAGGCTCTTTGTGTCTCTCTTTCTGTCAATGTCTTTCTTTCTCTGTCTCTCTCCCTCTCTCTCTGTGTGTCCCCCCCAGTTTCCCCTGTCTGTGAGTGAGTTTAGCGCCGCTCTGTCGGTTGTCTCTCTATCCCCCTGTACTCCCCCCACCCCTCTCTCTCCCCGCCCCCCCTCTCTGTCTCTGTGTCTCTGTGTGTGTCTGTGTATGTCTGGGCTGAGTTTAGCTGCCGCTGCTGCGGTTTCGCTCTAGTTCCAGTCCGGGGCCGCGGAGCCAGAGCTTTTCCCGATGGGAATCAGCAAACTGAGCGAATGATCCGCGAACAAGCAGCCGAGGCCATTCAGCAAGAGCATCCATGCTTATGAAGGTCAGCCGGGGGGGGAGAGAGAGAACACAGAGAGTGAGGGAGGGAGAGACTGCAGAGAGAGTGCACAAAGCAACAGCAATCCAGGGAGAGACAAAGAGGGACAGAAGAGAGAGAGAGCAGGAGCTGGGGAACAATAGAGAGGATTGAGTTGTGCAGAGAGGGGGGAGGGGCTGCTGTGGGCTGGGTTACAAACTGCATTCAAACCTCAATCACACACAGGAAGCTGCAAATACTCTAACAGTGTGTGTGCACAGAGAGAGAGAGAGAGAATACAGAGAGGGGGAGAGGGATAGAGAGAGGGAAAGGTGGAGAGAGATAGAGAAGAATAGGAAGAAAGAGAGAGGGGGAGAGACAGAGTTCACATTTCAGATCAATGACGTGGGGGACAGTTTACAATGTCACGGGGGAGTGACAGCAAAGGTAGCACAGTTACCTGCTACTTCACAGCTCCAGGGACCCGGGGATTCCCCGGCTTGGGTCACAGTCTGTGTGGAGTCTGCACGTTCTCCCTGTGTCTGCATGGGTTTTCTCAGGGTACTCCAGTTAACCAGCCTGAAAGACGTGCTGGTTAAAGTGCATCAGCCGTGCTAAATTCTCCTTCAGTGTACCCGAACAGGCACCAGAATGTGGTAACTGGGAGATTCTCCCAGCAACTTCATTGCAGTGTTAATATAAGCCTACTTGTGACAATAAATAAACTTTAAGAGGTCAGAGCAGTGGAAAATGGGAGATAGGCTTCAGGTGAGAATCAGGGTTAGAGTTAAAATAAACATCACTGTTAGAGAATCTACACAATAAGTAATTTCACAACACAAGGTTAAAATCCAACAGGTTTATTTGGTAGCAAACGCCACGAACTTTTGGAGCACTGCTCCTTCGTCAGGTGAGTGGGGAGTTGTGTTCACAAACAGGGCATATAAAGACACAAACTCAGTTTATAGAATAATGTTTGGAATGTGAGTCTTTACAGGTAATCAAGTCTTAAAGGTACAGACAGTGTGAGTGGAGAGAGGGTTCAGCACAGGTTAAAGAGATGTGTATTGTCTACAGACAGGACAGTGAGTGAGGTTTTGGAAATCGTGGGGGTTACAGATAGTGTGACATGAATCCAAGATCCCTGTTGAGGCCGTCCTCATGTATGCAGAAATTAGCTATCAGTCTCTGCTCAGCGACTCTGCGTTGTTGTGTTTCATGAAGGCCCCCTTGGAGAACATTTACCTGAAGACTAGAGGCCGAATGCCCGTGACCGCTGAAGTGTTCACCCACAGGAAGGGAAGTGTTTTGCCTGGTGATTGTTGAGCGATACTCATTCATCCACTGTCGTAGTGTCTGCATGGTCTCCCCAATGTACCATGCTTCGGGACATCCTTTCTTGCAACGTATTAGGTAGACAATGTTGGCTGAGCTGCAAGTGTATGTACCGTGTACCTGGTGAATGGTATCCTCACGTTTGATAATGTCGTCCATGTCTATGATCCGGCATGTCTTGCAGAGGTTGTTGTGGCAGGGTTGTGTGGTATTGTGGTCACTGTTCTCCTGAAGGTTGGGTAGTTTGCTGCGAACAATGATCTGTTTAAGGTTGTGCGGTTGTCTGAAAGCAAGAAGTGGGGGGGTGGGGATGGCCCTAGCGAGATGTTCATCGTCATCAATGATATGTTGAAGATTCCGGAGAACATGTCGTAGCTTCTCCGCTCCGGGGAAGTACTGGACAGCAAAGGATACTCTGTCCACCGTGTCCCGTGTTCGTCTTCTGAGGAGGTCAGTGCGGTTTATCGCTGTGGCACGTTGGAACTGTCGATTGATGAGTTGAGCGCCATATCCTGTTCTCACGAGGGCATCCTTCAGCATCTGGAGGTGTCTGTCACGATCCTCCTCATCCGAGCAAATTCTGTGTATACGGAGGGCTTGTCCGCAGGGAATGACTTCTTTAACATGTTTAGGGTGGAAGCTGGAGAAGTGGAGCATTGTGAAATTATAGAGCATAGACCATAGAACGGTACAACACAGTACAGGCCCTTCAGCCCTCAATGTTGTGTCGAGCTATGTCCAACCCAAGATCAAGCTATCCCACTCCCTATCATTCTGGTGTATTCCATGTGCCTATCCAATAACCGCTTGAAAGTTCCTTACCCATAGGCTTGCAGTACAGTGAAGTGCTGAGCTGAACTTTCTTGATGGGTGACCATGCAGACACTACGACAGCGGATGAATGAACATCACTCGACAATCTCCAGGCAAGACTGTTCCCTTCCTGTGGGTGAACACTTCAGCAGTCATGGGCATTCGGCCTCTTATCTTCAGGTAAACGTTCTTCAAGGCAACCTTCACAACACACGACAGCGCAGAGTCGCTGAGCAGAAACTGATAGCCAAGTTCCGCACACATAAGGACGGTCTTAACAGGGATCTTGGATTCATGTCACACTATCTGTAACCCCCATGACTTGTCTGGGCTTGCACAATCTCACTAACTGTCCTGTCTGGAGACAATACACGTCTCTTTAACCTGTGCTGAACCCTCTCTCCACTCACACTGTCTGTATCTTTAAGACTTGATTACCTGTAAAGACTCACATTCCAATCATTATTTTGTAAATTGAGTTTGTGTCTTTATGTGCCCTGTTTGTGAACACAATTCCCACTCACCTGACGAAGGAGCAGTGCTTCAAAAGCTGATGGCGTTTCCTACCAAATAAACCTGTTGGATTTTAACCCGATGTTGTGAGATTTCTTACTGTGTTTACCCCAGTCCAACGCCGACATCTCCACATTACAGAATCTATACACAGCGAGTGATAATGAGCTGGAGGTGGAGATGATGGGGTGAACTTGCTGGTCGATGGGAGTAGTGAACTGGGAAGATAGTGAGTGAGGCACTGGGGGCTAACCACCCTGGCCTGCCTTGTGGTAAACTTCACTCCCAGAATGGACACAAAACAGATCTAATATTAATGAGATTTGTGTTTCATTAACACGTCCAGTTTGGCTGTTTCTGACCCCACCTCCCAACATCTCCACCCCCCCCCCTCTTTTGTCAGCAAGAGGTCTCAGGGGCAAGAAGTCCTCATGCAGGAGGTTTAGGGGGGATTTGAGGGAGGTGACAGCCTGGTATGTGCTGCCTGGGAGGGAGTTAGAAGTGAGATGCCTCACACTATATAAACAGTACCTGGATGTGTATTTGGCCCATCACAGTGTTCAGGGCAATGGGCCACGTGCTGCAGATGGGATTCAAAGAACAAAGAACAAAACAGCACGGGAAACAGGCCCTTCGGCCCAACGAGCCCGCGCCGCCACCCCGATGTTCCCACCTCTACCCGCGATCCCTGTCCATGTTTATAGATCTATGGATTAAAAACCAATGGTAGTAGGGATAACCCTGGAAATTATGGGCCGGTGAGTTTGACGTCAGTGGTAGGGAAGCTGTTGGAGGGGATTCTTAGAGATAGAATGTATAGGCACTTAGAGCGTTGCGATCTGATTAGGGATACGCAGCATGGATTTGTTAAGGGGAGTTCGTGCCTTACGAATGTGGTAGAATTTTTTGAGGAGGTGACGAAAACGGTGGACGAAGGGCGAGCCGTTGATGTTGTCTATATGGATTTCAGTAAGGTGTTTGACAAAGTCCCTCATGGGAGGTTAGTTGAGAAGGTCAAGGCTAATGGGATACAAGGACAGGTAGCTAGATGGATAAGTAATTGGCTTGGTAATAGGAGACACAGAGTAATAGTGGAAGGGTGTTTCTCTAGCTGGAGGTCGGTCACTAGTGGTGTGCCGCAGGGCTCGGTACTGGGACCTCTTGTTTTTATCCTACAGGTACTTTGGTCCACCTTGTTGTCTAACGAGGGACATACATAGAACATAGAACATTACAGCACAGAACAGGCCCTTCGGCCTTCGATGTTGCGCCGACCAATATAAAAAGCAATGACCCTCCAAACTAAACCATTCCCTTCTCTTCCATATACTTATCAACTAACCTCTTAAACGCCACCAAACTTGGCGCATCTACAACTGCCGCAGGCAGGGCATTCCACTCCCTAACCACCCTCTGGGTAAAGAACCTACCTCTGATATCCGTCCTAAAATATCACCCCTTAATTTAAAGCTGTGTCCCCTCATGCTAGCTTTCTCCATCCTAGGAAAAAGGCTATCACTGTCCACCCTATCTAAACCTCTAATCATCTTATATGTTTCGATAAGGATACATGCGATGGGTCGTGAGAGGGCTGCTCTTGGATTTTTCGAGAGTATCCTAGTGCTTCACTAGTCGTTAGTGTACGCTTGACCTGGACCATTTGATGGGCAACACGACAGCTCAGTGACTATCGCTGTGCTGTGCAGATACATGGATTTGGGCCTGTGTCTGTGGGAGTTGCGCATTCTCCCATGCTTGCGTGGGTTTTCTCCGGGAGCTCCGGTTTCCTCCCACATCCCAAAGATGTGATCTTAGGCTAATTGGCAAAACAAATTCTCCCTAAATTGTCTCAAATTTGGTTTTTAATCCATAGATCTATAAACATGGACAGGGATCACGGGTAGAGGTGGGAACATCGAGGTGGCGGCACGGGCTCATTTTGTTCTTTGTAAATGGATAGAATCCTAGGTACACAGTGTAGTCCCAATAATCGTTTGTTTTAATAGGGCAGGTGGAGTGTTTTGCAGTTTTAGCTTTGATTGTGTTCTGTGGAGGATGTTGTTCCCCGGGGGTGACACACACTGTTTCTGATCCTGTTTCCCAGGCAGAGTGATGGCGTTAGATGCTGCTGTCGTTATGAACCAGTTCCGCACCGCCCGCCCTGACAAACGTTATCTACAACATTTGAGGTGAGTCTTCCATCAATCAGAGAATCCCAACAATCATCGTGGCTATTCCCAACAGAACTATCCCAGTCTTCCCAGCTCCCAGTCACCCAGTGATGGATAGAGTGTTGGCAGGAATCCATGCCGGGGTGTTTTGGGCTGATACCCCTGCCCTTCCTTGGCCATTTTGCTTGTTGCTGCCTCCAGAGTTCACACATAGAAACATAGAAAAACTACAGCACATTACAGGCCCTACGGCCCACAAAATTGTGCCAAACGTGTCTCTACCTTAGAGATTACTAGGTTTATTTATAACCCTCCATCTTACTAAGTTCTGTATATTTATCTAAAAGTCTCTTAAAAAACGCTATCGAGTTTGCCTCCACCACCGTTGCTGGCCACCCATTCCACACACTCATCACTCTCTGAGTGAAAATCTTACCTCCAACATCTCCTCTGTACCTACTCCCCAGCACCTCAAACCTGTGTCCTCTCATGGCAGCCACGTCAGCCCTGGGAAATAGTCACCCAATAGATACCTCTCAAAATCTTATTAACCTCTATCAGGCCACCTCTCATCCTTTGTCTCTCTAAGGAGAAAAGACCAGCTCCTTCAACCCATCTTCATAAGGCTTGTCTCCCAATCCAGGCAGCATCCTTGTAAATCTCTTCTGAACTCTCTCAATAGCTTCCACATCCTTCCAATAGTGAGGCTTCACCCCCAGATCCATTGGAAATTCTCTGACCTGCTCCATTTGCAGGCGGAGCCCTGAAGAGACATGCGAGGGTCAGGGGTCAGCTAACCTTTGCTGCTGAGAGCAAATGCTGTGGACTTCTCTTCCCATATAGACAGGAAATTCCTCCCAAAACAACCCTCCGCGAATTCGGCTTTACTCTGTATCTAACCCCGTGCTGTACCTGTCCTGGGAGTGTTTGATGGGGGGACAGTGTAGAGGGAGCTTTACTCTGTATCTAACCCCGTGCTGTACCTGTCCTGGGAGTGTTTGATGGGGGGGACAGTGTAGAGGGAGCTTTACTCTGTATCTAACCCCATGCTGTACCTGTCCTGGGAGTGTTTGATGGGACAGTGTAGAGGAGCTTTACTCTGTATCTAACCCCGTGCTGTACCTGTCCTGGGAGTGTTTGATGGGGGACAGTGTAGAGGGAGCTTTACTCTGTATCTAACCCCGTGCTGTACCTGTCCTGGGAGTGTTTGATGGGGGACAGTGTAGAGGGAGCTTTACTCTGTATCTAACCCCGTGCTGTACCTGTCCTGGGAGTGTTTGATGGGGGACAGTGTAGAGGGAGCTTTACTCTGTATCTAACCCCGTGCTGTACCTGTCCTGGGAGTGTTTGATGGGGGGACAGTGTAGAGGGAGCTTTACTCTGTATCTAACCCCGTGCTGTACCTGTCCTGGGAGTGTTTGATGGGGGGACAGTGTAGAGGGAGCTTTACTCTGTATCTAACCCCGTGCTGTACCTGTCCTGGGAGTGTTTGATGGGGGGACAGTGTAGAGGGAGCTTTACTCTGTATCTAACCCCGTGCTGTACCTGTCCTGGGAGTGTTTGATGGGGGACAGTGTAGAGGGAGCTTTACTCTGTATCTAACCCCGTGCTGTACCTGTCCTGGGAGTGTTTGATGGGGGCGTGTGTATATTTTGATGTTTTGTTTTTGTGCAGTCAGGTGATTGGAGTTTTTTACCGCACTGCCAGCCTCCTGGAGAAGGGGATTAAGCCAGTGTTTGTGTTCGATGGACCCGCGCCGAGGATGAAGACTCGAGTGGTTAGTGTCCCTCCCTCACTTGTCAGTCTGTGTGTGTGAGTGTGGGTGTGTGTGTGTGTGGGTGTGTGTGTGTTTGTGTGTGTGTGTGAGTGTGGCTGTGTGTGAGTGTGGGTGTGTGTGTGTTTGTGTGTGTGTGTGTGTGTGTGACAGTCGCTGAGCTTCCTCGGACAGTGACATCATTCCCAGGGATGGGCAATAAATACTGGCCCAGCCAACAACAACCATGTCTCATGAATGAATCTAAAAGAAATTCTGGGGGACTCTTTGCTGCAGAAGGCTGTGGAGGGCGGGTCATTGAGTGTCTTTGAGACAGAGATAGATAAGTTCTTGATTAATAAGAGGATCAGGGGTTACAGGGAAAAGGCAGGAGAATGGGGATGAGAGAAATATCAGCCATGATTGGATGGTGGAGCAGACTCGATGGGATGAATGGTCTAATTTTGCTCCTATATCTTATGGTCTGATTATCATCCAACACGTTCAGGGAAACTTCTATTTCCAAGACACCTTCCATCAGCTGTGGACATTACAAAGAGTTCACCAATCAGTGAGTTGGGTTTTTGAACTGTACTCGCTGCTGTAACATACAGATCAGTGCTGGGCCAGTCACTATCTACAATCTAATTACAATCTACATCAATGATACGGATGGAGAGAGTGAATGTTTGTAGCTTGGAAAGCTCGAATCTGGAATACAGGGGACAGTGTTATAAAATAAATATCGTGGTGTTTGAAGGAGTTCAGGGAAGGTTCGCTGGCCTCATTCGGGAATGAAAGAGTTATCCAATGAAGAAAGGTTGACCTTTGGAGTTTAGGAGAATGAGAGGTGATGGTATTGAAACGTACAAGATCCTGAGAGGATTGGACAGGGAGAGGATGTTTCTTGTCATGGGGAAGACTAGAACCAAAGTTTCAAAATAAGAGCTCTTCCTTTTAGAATGGAGATGACTTCTCTCAGAATCGTTCCTCTGTGGCATTCACAACCCCGGAGAGCAGTGGGAGCTGGGTCGGTAAATAGGACAGATACTTGATTGAAAGAGGGCAGAGGGAGGGGCAATGAGGAAAGAAGATTGAGGCTCAGTCACAACATATATGTCTTATTAGATGGGGTAGTAGATTTGAGGGGCTGAATGGCCTCCTCCTGCTTTGTAGTTGCCATTTAATTTATACTCCCACAAATAGCAGTGTGATAATGAGCAGCTAATCTGTTTATAAAGATGCTCCGCTTTTCTCCCACAGTCCCAAGATGTGTAGGGTAAGGAGATTGTTAGCACGTGATGTGATTGCGATAGTATGGAGGGTGGGCCCCTGAGTGGCGTCTCTTTCCGAGAGTCAGTACAGACTCAATGGGCCGAATGGCCACTTCTTGTACTGTTGGGTTCTAAGACTCTCTGACAGGCAGTGTGCGGTCTGGATAGACCGAGAGACCCTCGGCACCCTCATCTCCCTCCACCTCCGCAGCCCCCGAATCCCAGTCTGCTCCACGTGGAGCAGTGAGAGGGGCTGTGCGACGCAGAGATAGAGCCTGTCGGGGGGGGAACTGGGGCTGGTCACCACATTTCTGTTCCCCTGGAGAGGTGGAACAATCTCCCTCCAGTCTCCTCCGAGGCAACACAGGCTGGGGGACACCTCACTGGAGTGTGACTGAGAGGACACATTCCCTCCCCGAACACTAACACTTTGTGTATCTTTCCTCTTTAATTTATTCACAAATACTTGTAGCTGTTTCATTCTGTGTGTGTAAACCACAGAATACAAGAAATGATTCTGATTTATTAACATGTATTAACACACAATGAAAAGTATTGTTTCTTGTGCCCTATACAGACAAAGTATACTGTTCATAGAGAAGGAAAGGAGAGAGTGCAGAATGTAGTGTTACAAATAGGAGCAGGAGTAGTCCACTTGGCCCATCAAACCTGCTCCACCGTTGAGTTAGTCAGTGACTAGTGATCGAGCTGAACATCCTCCTCCTGCACAGCGCCCATATCCCTGCTTTACACAGACACAGTGACCGAGTTTCCCCTCCCCCCTGACCTCTGGGGGAGACAATTCCAAAGACTCATGGTCTCTGAGTGAAGAGATTCCTCCTCATCCTCCCCCTCTCCTTCCCGGGGTGGGGGGGGGTCAAACAGCAGCCTATCCCTTCCTGACTTTCTGTCCTGCTCTCTCTGATTGGCTGCTGGTTGTGTGTGTGCCATTTTCCATGTTTCCCAGCGGAAAACACAAAACCCTCTTCACCAAATATTCTTCCAGTCACCTCGCTGTGTGAGCGGCAACATGAGTCACCATGTGAGTCCGACAGACCACACAACCCCCTCACTACCCCTTCCCCCCCACTCCCCCAACAACCACCCTGGGGGTGAAGCAGGATAGTCTGGATGGAGTTTTAGCCAGCTGTAGGTTAGTCCAGTATAATGCCTGCCATACCTGCACTCCCTGTTATACTCCTTATACACCTCTGACTGTGCGGCCAAATTCCCCTTCAATTCGATAAGTTTGCTGGTGACATCACTGTAATGGGTCAGATCTCAAACAATGATGAGACAGAGTACAGGAATGAGATCGAGAATCTGGTGAACTGGTGCAGGAACAATAATCTCTCCCTCAATATCAACTAAACAAAGGGGATTGTCATCGACTTCAGGAAGTGTAAAGGAGAACTTGCCCCTGTCTACATCAACGGGGACAAAGTAGAAAGGGTTGAGAGCTTCAAGTTTTTAGGTGTCCAGATCACCAACAACCTGTCCTGGTCCCCCCCACGCTGACACTATAGTTAAGAAAGCCCCACCAACGCCTCTACTTTCTCAGAAGACTAAGGAAATTTGACATGTCCGCTCCAACTCTCACCAACCTTTACACATGCCCCATAGAAAGCATTCTTTCTGGTTGTATCACAGCTTGGTCTGGGCTCCTGCTCTGCCCAAGACCACAGATTGTGAATGTAGCCCAATCCATCACACAAAACAGCTTCCTGTCCAGTGACTCTGTCTACACTTCCCACTGCCTGGGAAAAGCAGCCACACACCCCGGACATTCTCTCTTCCACTTTCTTCCTTCAGGAAAAATATATAAAAGTCTGAGGTCACGTACCGACCGACTCAAGAACAGCTTCTTCCCTGCTGCTGTCAGACTTTTGAATGGACCTACCTTGTATTAAGTTGATCTTTCTCTACACCCTGGCTATGACTGTAACACTACATTCTGCACTCTCTCCTTTCCTTCTCTATGAACAGTATGCTTTGTCTGTATAGCACACAAGAAAGAATACTTTTTACTGTATGTTAATGTGTGTGACAAGAATAAATCAAATCAATCTAATCAGGGGCCCTGAGCCAGGCCCTGGGTATAGAGCAGGTGGTGTAGGTGGTAGGGGGAGGGAGGAGGTCATTCTGGACACATGCTCCATCTTTCACTATATCACACAGCCGGTGTGTGAGGCACCGTGAGGTGTGAGCTCCCAGTGTTCACAGAGAGACTGTCACCAGTAGGTGACAGCATCATTCCACAGGAACAGGCCCATTCGGGAGACTGGGGAAGTTGCTGAAGCCACAGAGCTGGAACAGTGGACCCTCCGGGAGCAGCCTGAGAGCCCCCCCACCATTCACAAAGCACTGCCTAAAAAACACCCTCATCTATAACAAATATCACACTGCTTTCTCACTGTGAAATCACACTTTCATTTAATCTCAACAGACAAATTCACAGCAGGAAGAAGGACTTTTGACTGGATTTATTATTGTCACATGAATTTACATACAGTGATAAGGATTGTTTCTTGTGCGCTACACAAACAAAGCATACCGTTCAGAGAGAAGGAATGGAGAGAGTGCAGAATGTAGTGTTACACCGAGGCTGTAGAGAAAGATCAAGAAGAATGTAGACAGATATCCTGAATTTACAAACTTTACCAGAGAGGATGTTTATTCGGAAATCTCTAACAAACTGATGCTCCATCTCAGTCAATCTGAGAGTGGAGGGGGATTGAAGCTGATCAGGTGACAATGTTGTCGTGTGTGTTTGTGGCAATTCAGATAGAGCACTGAGCCGGGGGAGGGGGCAGGAGAAATCGAGGGGAGGGGGGAGTCACGAGAGCCCAGAGTGAATCATCCGAGATGTTCCTCTTTGCGTTCCATTATCAGAGGGATGAAACACTGGGTTAGCACTGCTGCCGCACAGCGCCAGGGACCCAGGTTCGATTCCCGGCTTGGGTCACTGTCTGTATGGAGTCTGCACATTCTCCCCGTGTCTGCGTGGGTTTCCTGTGGGAGCTCCGGTTTCGTCCCACAGTCTGGTTACCTGTATTCACCATGATAATCACAAACACACATTCAAATTACACCCAGATTTGTCCTGATTGAAACAGCACCGTGCAACCCACTAAATCATCCTGCTCCAATGATGTTCACTTAGGGAGAAATGTTGCCAAGGACACAGAGAAGAACTCACACTGTCTCCCACAAAATCACACCCTCATCACTGACCCTCTGACAGTGCAGCGCTCCCTCAGCACTGACCCTCTGACAGTGCGGCGCTCCCTCAGCACTGACCCTCTGACAGTGCGGCGCTCCCTCAGCACTGACCCTCTGACAGTGCGGCGCTCCCTCAGCACTGACCCTCTGACAGTGCGGCCCTCCCTCAGCACTGACCCTCTGACAGTGCGGCCCTCCCTCAGCACTGACCCTCTGACAGTGCGGCACTCCCTCAGCACTGACCCTCTGACAGTGCGGCACTCCCTCAGCACTGACCCTCTGACAGTGCGGCACTCCCTCAGCACTGACCCTCTGACAGTGCGACACTCCCTCAGCACTGACCCTCTGACAGTGCGGCACTCCCTCAGCACTGACCCTCTGACAGTGCGGCGCTCCCTCAGCACTGACCCTCTGACAGTGCGGCGCTCCCTCAGCACTGACCCTCTGACAGTGCGGCACTCCCTCAGCGCTGACTCTTTGATTATCTCCCTGTGACTCTCACTGTGTGACGGTTGTGTGAAACTTTTCTCCCTCTGTTTATTACTAGTTTTTCAGTTTTCAATCTGAGCAGGTTCCTGGTAGCTGCCTCTCAGATCCCCCTCCCCTCAGTGACCTTAGCCCTGCCTGAGTGCACCCTGCTGGGTAGTGGGGGGTCTGCTTCAGGACACACTGTGCATTGCTCAAACCTGCCTCACACTGCGACAGTCTGGAATAGATCTGTTAGGCTTGAGGAAATCTGGATATATTGTTGGAAACATTAGGCAGGAGTTACACTCCAGCTTCTGCTCTCACCATCGTACCGACAGCTGCGCTGGCAGTGTCGCACTCAACCTGCCCTGCACCGGAGCAGCAGCCTCAAACTCCGAGCTCAAAACAGCCCCTTCAATTCAACCTTTCAGTGAGTATGTAGCCTCACCAGCACAGTCACTGCTTCAAATTTCCCCATCCTGAATTCCCTCTCAGACTGAGTATCCCATTCCACCATTCTAGAGAGCAGCTGAGACTCACCCACGTTGCTGTGGCTCTGGAGTCACATGTAGGCCAGACCAGGTAAAGATGGCAGATTTCCTTCCCTAAAGGACACCAGTGACCCAGAAGCATTTGAATGATAAATAAAAATGTTAAATTTAGAGACACAGCTCAGATATCCTTCATAGAGTTTTACTCTGTATCTAACCCCGTGATGTAGCTGTCCTGGGAGTGTTTGATGGGGACAGTGTAGAGGGAGCTTTATTCTGTATCGAACCCCGTGCAGTACCTGCACTGGGACTGTTTGATGGGGGGACAGTGTAGAGAGAACTTTACTCTGTATCTAACCCCGTGCTGTACCTGTCCTGGGAGTGTTTGATGGGGGGACAGTGTAGAGGGAGCTTTACTCTGTATCTAACCCTGTGCTGTACCTGTCCTGGCAGTGTTTGATGGGGGACAGTGTAGAGGGAAATTTACTCTGTATCTAACCCCGTGCTGTACCTGTCCTGGGAATGTTTGATGGGGGACAGTGTAGAGGGAGCTTTACCCTGTATCTAACCCGTGCTGTACCTGTCCTGGGAGTGTTTGATGGGGGGACAGTGTAGAGAGAGATTTACTCTGTATCTAACCTCGTGCTGTACCTGTCCTGGGAATGTTTGATGGGGGACAGTGTAGAGGGAGATTTACTCTGTATCTAACCCCGTGCTGTACCTGTCCTGGGAGTGTTTGATGGGGATAGTTTAGAAGGAGCTTTACTCTCTATCTAACCCGTGCTGTACCTGTCCTGGGAGTGTTTGATGGGGACAGTGTGGAGGGAGATTTACTCTGTATCTAACCTGTGCTGTACCTGTCCTGAGAGTGTTTGATGGGGGACAGTATAGAGGGAGCTTTACTCTGTACAACCTGTGCTGTACCTGTCCTGGAAGTGTTTGATGGGGACAGTGTAGAGGGAGCTTTACTCTGTATCTAACCCCGTGCTGTACCTGTCCTGGGAGTGTTTGATGGGGACAGTGTAGAGTGAGCTTTACTCTGTATCTAACCCCGTGCTGTACCTGTCCTGGGAGTGTTTGATGGGGGACAGTGTAGAGGGAGCTTTACTCTGTATCTAACCCCGTGCTGTACCTGTCCTGGGAGTGTTTGATGGGGACAGTGTAGAGGGAGATTTACTCTGTATCTAACCCCGTGCTGTACCTGTCCTGGGAGTGTTTGATGGGGGGACAGTGTAGAGGGAGCTTTACTCTGTATCTAACCCCGTGCTGTACCTGTCCTGGGAGTGTTTGATGGGGGACAGTGTAGAGGGAGCTTTACTCTGTATCTAACCCATGCTGTACCTGTCCTGGGAGTGTTTGATGGGGACAGTGTAGAGGGAGTTTTACTCTGTATCTAACCTCGTGCTGTCCCTGTCCTGGGAGTGTTTGATGGGGACAGTGTAGAGGGAGATTTACTCTGTATCTAACATGCTGTACCTGTTCTGGGAGTGTTTGATGGGGACAGTGTAGAGGGAGATTTACTCTGTATCTAACCCCGTGCTGTACCTGTCCTGGGAGTGTTGATGGGGGGACAGTGTAGAGGGAGCTTTACTCTGTATCTAACCCCATGCTGTACCTGTCCTGGGAGTGTTTGATGGGGGGACAGTGTAGAGGGAGCTTTACTCTGTATCTAACCCCGTGCTGTACCTGTCTGGGAGTGTTTGATGGGGGACAGTGTAGAGGGAGCTTTACTCCGTATCTAACCCCGTGCTGTACCTGTCCTGGGAGTGTTTGATGGGGGACAGTGTTGTCTGAATCATGAGTCTGCTCTCATTACTCTCTCTCTCTGTGTTTGCAGCTCCGTAAAAGACATGGCTGGACCCCTGCCACCAAGTCTCCGGAAGCAGTTCCTGAAGGTGAGCAAAGAGACAGGTGACTGGAGGGCAATGTTTATAGAATCACACAGTGCACAAGAAGCCCTTTGGCCCATCGAATCCAGACTGACACATTAGAAACACCTGAACTCCCATCTAACCCCATTTCCCAGCACTTGGCCCTTATCCCTGAATGTGATGATGCGCCAAGTGTTCATCCAGGTACCTTTTAAAGGATGTGAGACATCCCATCTCCACCACCCTCCCAGGCAGCGCATCCCAGACCCTCACCCCCTCTGGGTAAAAAGGTTTCTCTTCAAATCCCGCTAAGTCTGCTACCCTTAATTGAACCTGTGTCCCCTTGTGACTAGATGTCTGTCCCCGTGTCCAGGGAAATGGCTACTCTGTGTCTGGGCTGCGAACCAACCTTTCATTCCAGTTTTACAGTGTGCTCCCTCACTATCTCCCCGATATTGTTAGACTAGCTCGGGTCCCCAGATCTATTTAATCTTCCCATTCTGCTCTTTCTTAGCTGGCATTTACTGGAGGTTAAATCACAATAGAATACTTGAAATGCATTTAAAATATCAGTTTCTGTGTCTTAAATGTTGGTACGATATCACTCCTCTACTTTCTGTTAACTTTCTTGGTGTGAGTGTTGTGTCTAAACTAAGAGAAAACAAATATAATCGCTTTCAAATCCCTATCCCCGTCCCCATTACCCATCAATCCCCGTCCCCATTACCCATCAATCCCCGTCCCCATTACCCATCAATCCCCGTCCCCATTACCCATCAAGCCCCGTCCCCATTACCCATCAATCCCCGTCCCCATTACCCATCAATCCCTGTCCCCATTACCCATCAATCATCGTCCTCATTATCCATCAATTGTCATCCTCATTATCCATCAATCCCTGTCCCCATTATCCATCAATCCCTGTCCCCATTATCCATCAATCCCTCTCCCTGTTGCCCCTTCCTGCTCTATCCTTTGCTCGGAATGATTTTTGGGATCCTGTTTTTATGCCATTACAGTGAGCTATTCCGCGGAACCTATCGGGATTCTGGAGCATCCAATCCCACAGGGCAGGGAGCCACAGCACCAAGTGAGATCTCCAGTGGAGCGAGGGGTAAGGAACAGAGTGAGGGAATTCCAATCTTCCAGTGCTGGTCTCTCAGTGAGATACTGGGGAATTTACGGATTGTATCCCTCCACAAGGAGGACATTCAGCCCTTTGAGTCTATACTGACTGTGTGACAGAGCATTTTACCCACATCCTGTCCCCAGCCCATTCCTATAACCCCACATATTCCTCACGGCCAATCCACAAACCCACACATCTTTTGGACTGTGGGAGGAAACCAAAGCAGCTGGAAGAAACCCACACTGACATGGGGAGAATGTACAGACTCTGCACAGTGGCCCCAGCTGGGAATCGAACCTGGGTCCCTGGTGCTGTGAGGCAGTAGTTAAGGATTGTGTGACAGCCTCAGAAGGCAGTGGAGGTGGGAGTCACTGAATATTTTTAAGGCAGAGACAGATAGATTCTTGTAGGTAAGAAGGTCAAAGGTTACCGGGGGATAGAAGGGAATCTGGAATTCGAGACACAAACATTTTAGACATGAGCTTATTGGGTGATGGAGCAGGCTGGATGGGCCGAATGGCCTACTTCTGCTCCTATTTCATCTCTTCATATACTTGTTCACATCAGTGTCCCTGTTCCCAATAAGAATCTTCATTAATTCTGTCCAGTTCCCAAACTGGAAGCTCAGTGGGATTGGCCGTAATTCCGTTCCTCACATGTAGCGGGTACAGAGTGCGATACTGGCCCAAATACAGAGCCCACGGTTCAGCACCACCCAGTTTCCGTAGCAACATTCCCATGATAGGGTGCAACCCGACTGTCCAGAATAGACTCTGAGAGGGTGGGTGCTGCTATTCCCAATCGGGAATCTCCCTGTGTCCCTCCCCACTAAAACTGTGTGACATGGAGTTAGTTTTCAATCCTGGCTACACGGCCCTCTAAAAATGGCATTTACCGATTCCTGCATGGAGACTCAGAGAATAACTGTATCAATTCCCAATGTCTCACAGGGTCATAGAGATTTAAGCATGGAAACAGGCCCTTCAGCCCAACTTGTCCATGCTACTCCTTTTTGTAAACCCCTAAACTCATTGCCTACGTTTGTCCATATCTCTCTGTACCCACCATACCCATGTAACTATCCAAATACTTCTTAAAAAATAATATTGTACCCGCCTCTACTACTACCTCTGGCAGCTTGTTCCAGACACTCACCACCCTCTGTGTGAAATAATTGCCCCTCTGGACACTTTTGTATCTCTCCCCTCTCACCTTAAACTGTGCCCTCTAGTTTTAGACTCTACTTCCTTTGGGAAAAGATATTGACTATCTCGCTGATCTGTGCCCCTCATTATTTTATAGATCTCTATAAGATCCCCACTCAGTCTCCTACGCTCCAGAGAAAAAAGTCCCAGTCTATCCAGCCTCTCCTTATAACTCAATCCATTAAATCCCAGTAGCATCCAAGTAAATCTTTTTTTGCATTCTTTCTAGTTTAATAATATCCTTTCTATAATAGGGTGACCAGAATTTCACACAGTATTCCAAGTGTGTCCTTACTAATGTCTTGTACAACATTAACAAGACGTCCCAGCTCCTGTATTCAATGTTCTGACTGATGAAAGCACACATGCTAAATGCCTCCTTCACCACTCTGTCCATCTGTGACTCCACTTTCAAGGAGCTCTGAACCTGTACCCCTAGATCTCTTTGTTCTGTAACTCTCCCCAGGGCCCTACCATTAACTGGGTAAGTCCTGTCCTGGTTCAATCTATCATAATGTATCACCTCACATTTATCTAAATTAAACTCCATCTGCCATTCATTAGCTCACTGGCCCAATTGATCAAGATCCCTCTGCAATTGGAGATAAATTTCTTCACTGTCCACTATGCCACCAATCTTAGGGTCATCTGCAAACTTACTAACCATGCCTCCTATAACCTCATCCAAATCATTAATATAAATGATAAATAACAGTGGATCCAGCACTGATCCCTGAGGCACACTGCTGGCCTCCAGTTTGAAAAACCACCCTCTGGCTTCTGTCAAGAAGCCAATTTTGTATCCATTTACATACCTCACCCTGGATCCCGTGAGATTTAACTTTATGTGACAACCTACCACGCGGTACCTTGTCAAAGGCCTTGCTAAAGTCCATATAGACAACATCAACTGCACTGCCCTCATCTACCTTCTTGGTTACCCCCTCAAAAAACTCAGTCAAATTTGTGAGACATGATTTTCCACTCACAAAGCCAGGCTGACTGTCTCTAATCAGTCCTTGTGTCTCTAAATGCCTATAGATCCTATGTCTCAGAAAACCTTCCAACAATTTACCCACCACAGATGTGAGGCTCACTGGCCTATAGTTCCCAGGCTTTTCCCTGCAGCCCTTTTTAAACAAAGACACAACATTTGCCACTCTCCAATCTTCAGGCTCCTCACCCGTGACTATCGATGATTCAAATATCT
The DNA here is from genome assembly GCA_024679065.1 of Sphyrna mokarran. Classification (NCBI taxonomy): domain Eukaryota; kingdom Metazoa; phylum Chordata; class Chondrichthyes; order Carcharhiniformes; family Carcharhinidae; genus Sphyrna; species Sphyrna mokarran. The sequence continues at coordinate 3,246,675 of JAGIQG010000002.1, forward strand.
CGGCTAGGGGACCTGCAATTTCCTCCTTAGCCTCCCACAATATCCTGGGACACATTTCATCAGGTCCTGGGGATTTATCTATCTTGATGCGCTTTAAGACTTCCAGCACCTCCTTCTCTGTAATATGCAAACTCCTCAAGATATCACTGTTTATTTCCCCAAGTTTCCCTGAAAGTTGGTATTCAGGTTGATAAGGTTGTTAAGAAGGCGTACGGTGTGTTAGCATTTATTGGTAGAGGGATTGAATTTCGGAGCCGAGATGTCATGTTGCAACTGTACAAAACTCTGGTACAGCCGCATTTGGAGTATTGTGTACAGTTTTGGTCGCCACATTGTAGGAAGGATATGGAGGCATTGGAAAGGGTGCAGAGGAGGTTTACCAGAATGTTGCCTGGTATGATGGGAAGGTCTTATGAGGAAAGGCTGAGGGATGAAGATGTTTTTGTTAGAGAGAAGGTTAAGAGGTGACCTAATTGAGACATATAAGATGATCAGAGGGTTAGATAGAGTGGATAGTGAGAGCCTTTTTCCTCAGATAGTGATGGATAACATGAGGAGATATAGCTTTAAATTAAGGGGTGGTAGTTATAGGACGGATGTTAGAGGTGGGTTCTTTACTCAGAGGGTAGTAAGGGTGTGGAATACCCTGCCTGCAGCAGTTGTGGACTCGTCAAGTTTAAGGGCGTTCAAATGGGCAGTGGATAAATATATGGATGATAATGGAATAGTGTAGGTTAAATGGGCTTTAGATTGGTTTGACAGGTCGGCGCAACATCGAGGGCCGAAGGGCCTGTACTGCGCTGTAATGTTCTATGTTCTAAGTTCCCTAACATCCATGCTTTTCTCAACTGATGTTGAGAAACATTAGTTTCTCAAATACTGATTTGGAATACTGATGTAAATACTGTAAATACTGATGAGGAATATTCATTTAGGATCTTATCCATCTCTTGTGGATCCACACATAGATGACTTTGTTGATCCTTAAGAGGGTCTACTCTGTCTATTTACTCTTTTGCCCTTTATGTATTTGGAGAAGCTCTTTGAATTCTCCTTTGCCTTATCTCATGTCCACTTTTTGCCCTCCTGATTTCTCTCTCAACTTTACTCCTATACCCTCTGTACTCTTCAAGGGATTCCCGGATCTGTGGTGCCTCAGAAAGTGAATGTATCCAATTCCCAATGTGGTGACACTGAGAGTGAGTCAGCTGAGGAAGGAGCTGTGCTCCAAAAGCTCGTGATTCCGAATAAACCTGTTATCTTTTATCTGTTGTTGTGAGAATTCATAGATCGATTCTGCTGGACCTGCTGAGTTTTTCCAGTGTTCCTGTTTTAAATCCGTATGATCAGCAGTGGGATCTCAGTAAACAGAGTTTGATAAAAACCTATCTGTTTCACTCATGTCCTTTAGGGAAGGAAATCTGCTGTCCTTACCCGGTCTGGCCTACGTGTGACTCCAGACCCACAGCAATGTGGTTGACCCTCAGCTGCCCTCTGTAAGGATGGAGCGAGACACTCAGTTATATCTCAGTGATATCCAGGGGATGATGGGCTTGGGCAAGCCCTCCCTCAGGGACAGGAGGATGGGACTGAGAATTGAGAACTGCAATTTATTACTGGGGAGATGCCAAAGGGAGGGATTGGGCACTGAGGGGGGTGTGGGGCGGGGGGGTGCTGTGTTCAAGTGGGACATTGGACAGTAACCAAGGAACAGGATATGATCAGTCAACCAAACAATTTGAACCAAGTAATTGGAGGAACAGCAAGCGGGGCGGAGAGGGATCTGATACAGATGCTTCCCAGACTTTTCCCAATGGCTGCACTATCATTAACACCATCTCCATCTCCTTTACAGGAACATAAACCACTGGAATCACAGCTACAAAGATTCACAACAACAGCAAGTGGAGGTGAGAATGTCATTGACCAAAACAGACAGGCAGCACACAGTGGGTTAGCACTGCTGTCTCACAGCGTCAGGGACCAGGTTCACTTCCCGACTCGGCTCACTGTCTGTGTGGAGTTTGCACATTCTCATCATGTCTGTGTGGGTTTCTCCTGGGTGCTCCGGTTTCCTCCTACACGTGCTGGTTAGGGTTCGTTGGCCGTGCTAAATTCTCCCTCAGTGTAACCGAACAAGTGCCAGAATATTGCGACGCGGGAATTTTCACAGGAACTTCATTGCAGTGTTAATGTAAGACTACTTATGACTAATGAATAAAAAAAGTTCAGAGAGAGAAGATTTCAACTGTGGAAGCAGCCATGAGCCCATTATATGGCTGTTGGAAGTTTATTGGTGCAATACTGGTGGCCCGCTCTCTCCCCATAGCCCTGTATCAATCCCAAACTAATCCCACTGTCCCACTCTCTCCCCATAGCCCTGTATCAATCCCCAAACTAATCCCACTGCCCCGCTCTCTCCCCATAGCCCTGTATCAATCCCAAACTAATCCCACTGTCCCGCTCTCTCCCCATAGCCCTGTATCAATCCCAAACTAATCCCACTGTCCCGCTCTCTCCCCATAGCCCTGTATCATCCCCAAACTAATCCCACTGCCCCGCTCTCTCCCCATAGCCCTGTATCATCCCCAAACTAATCCCACTGCCCCGCTCTCTCCCCATAGCCCTGTATCAATCCCCAAACTAATCCCACTGCCCCACTCTCTCCCCATAGCCCTGTATCATCCCCAAACTAATCCCACTGCCCCGCTCTCTCCCCATAGCCCTGTATCAATCCCCAAACTAATCCCACTGCCCCACTCTCTCCCCATAGCCCTGTATCAATCCCCAAACTAATCCCACTGTCCCACTCTCTCCCCATAGCCCTGTATCAATCCCCAAACTAATCCCACTGTCCCACTCTCTCCCCATAGCCCTGTATCAACCCCAAACTAATCCCACTGCCCCGCTCTCTCCCCATAGCCCTGTATCTCCCCAAACTAATCCCACTGCCCCGCTCTCTCCCCATAGCCCTGTATCAATCCCCAAACTAATCCCACTGCCCCGCTCTCTCCCCATAGCCCTGTATCAATCCCCAAACTAATCCCACTGCCCCACTCTCTCCCATAGCCCTGTATCAATCCCCAAACTAATCCCACTGCCCCGCTCTCTCCCCATAGCCCTGTATCAATCCCCAAACTAATCCCACTGCCCCGCTCTCTCCCCATAGCCCTGTATCAATCCCCAAACTAATCCCACTGCCCCGCTCTCTCCCCATAGCCCTGTATCAATCCCCAAACTAATCCCACTGCCCCACTCTCTCCCCATAGCCCTGTATCAATCCCCAAACTAATCCCACTGCCCCGCTCTCTCCCCATAGCCCTGTATCAATCCCCAAACTAATCCCACTGCCCCGCTCTCTCCCCATAGCCCTGTATCAATCCCAAACTAATCCCACTGCCCCGCTCTCTCCCCATAGCCCTGTATCAATCCCCAAACTAATCCCACTGCCCCGCTCTCTCCCCATAGCCCTGTATCAATCCCCAAACTAATCCCACTGCCCCACTCTCTCCCCATAGCCCTGTATCAATCCCCAAACTAATCCCACTGCCCCACTCTCTCCCCATAGCCCTGTATCAATCCCCAAACTAATCCCACTGCCCCGCTCTCTCCCCATAGCCCTGTATCAATCCCCAAACTAATCCCACTGCCCCGCTCTCTCCCCATAGCCCTGTATCAATCCCCAAACTAATCCCACTGCCCCGCTCTCTCCCCATAGCCCTGTATCAATCCCCAAACTAATCCCACTGCCCCGCTCTCTCCCCATAGCCCTGTATCAATCCCCAAACTAATCCCACTGCCCCGCTCTCTCCCCATAGCCCTGTATCAATCCCCAAACTAATCCCACTGCCCCGCTCTCTCCCCATAGCCCTGTATCAATCCCCAAACTAATCCCACTGCCCAGCTCTCTCCCCATAGCCCTGTATCAATCCCCAAACTAATCCCACTGCCCCGCTCTCTCCCCATAGCCCTGTATCAATCCCCAAACTAATCCCACTGCCCCGCTCCTCCCCATAGCCCTGTATCAATCCCCAAACTAATCCCACTGCCCCGCTCTCTCCCCATAGCCTGTATCAATCCCAACTAATCCCACTGCCCGCTCTCTCCCCATAGCCCTGTATCAATCCCCAAACTATCCCACTGCCCCGCTCTCTCCCCATAGCCCGTATCATCCCCAAACTAATCCCACTGCCCGCTCTCTCCCCATAGCCCTGTATCAATCCCCAAACTAATCCCACTGCCCCGCTCTCTCCCCATAGCCCTGTATCAATCCCCAAACTAATCCCACTGCCCCGCTCTCTCCCCATAGCCCTGTATCAATCCCCAAACTAATCCCACTGCCCCGCTCTCTCCCCATAGCCCTGTATCAATCCCCAAACTAATCCCACTGCCCCGCTCTCTCCCCATAGCCCTGTATCAATCCCCAAACTAATCCCACTGCCCCGCTCTCTCCCCATAGCCCTGTATCAATCCCCAAACTAATCCCACTGCCCCGCTCTCTCCCCATAGCCCTGTATCAATCCCAAACTAATCCCACTGCCCCACTCTCTCCCCATAGCCCTGTATCAATCCCCAAACTAATCCCACTGCCCCGCTCTCTCCCCATAGCCCTGTATCAATCCCCAAACTAATCCCACTGCCCCGCTCTCTCCCCATAGCCCTGTATCAATCCCCAAACTAATCCCACTGCCCCGCTCTCTCCCCATAGCCCTGTATCAATCCCCAAACTAATCCCACTGCCCCGCTCTCTCCCCATAGCCCTGTATCAATCCCCAAACTAATCCCACTGCCCCGCTCTCTCCCCATAGCCCTGTATCAATCCCCAAACTAATCCCACTGTCCCGCTCTCTCCCCATAGCCCTGTATCAATCCCCAAACTAATCCCACTGCCCCGCTCTCTCCCCATAGCCCTGTATCAATCCCAAACTAATCCCACTGCCCCGCTCTCTCCCCATAGCCCTGTATCAATCCCCAAACTAATCCCACTGCCCCGCTCTCTCCCCATAGCCCTGTATCAATCCCCAAACTAATCCCACTGCCCCGCTCTCTCCCCATAGCCCTGTATCAATCCCCAAACTAATCCCACTCCCGCTCTCTCCCCATAGCCTGTATCATCCCCAAACTAATCCCACTGCCCCCTCTCCCAGCCTGTATCAACCCAACTAATCCCACTGCCCCGCTCTCTCCCCATAGCCCTGTATCAATCCCCAAACTAATCCCACTGCCCCGCTCTCTCCCCATAGCCCTGTATCAATCCCCAAACTAATCCCACTGCCCCACTCTCTCCCCATAGCCCTGTATCAATCCCAAACTAATCCCACTGTCCCGCTCTCTCCCCATAGCCCTGTATCAATCCCCAAACTAATCCCACTGCCCCACTCTCTCCCCATAGCCCTGTATCAATCCCCAAACTAATCCCACTGCCCCGCTCTCTCCCCTAGCCCTGTATCAATCCCCAAACTAATCCCACTGCCCCGCTCTCTCCCCATAGCCCTGTATCAATCCCCAAACTAATCCCACTGCCCCCTCTCCCATAGCCCTGTATCAATCCCCAAACTAATCCCACTGCCCCGCTCTCTCCCCATAGCCCTGTATCAATCCCCAAACTAATCCCACTGCCCACTCTCCCCAAGCCCTGTATCAATCCCCAAACTAATCCACTGTCCGCTCTCTCCCCATAGCCCTGTATCAATCCCCAAACTAATCCCACTGCCCGCTCTCTCCCCATAGCCCTGTATCAATCCCAAACTAATCCCACTGCCCCGCTCTCTCCCCATAGCCCTGTATCAATCCCCAAACTAATCCCACTGCCCCGCTCTCTCCCCATAGCCCTGTATCAATCCCCAAACTAATCCCACTGCCCCGCTCTCTCCCCATAGCCCTGTATCAATCCCCAAACTAATCCCACTGCCCCGCTCTCTCCCCATAGCCCTGTATCAATCCCCAAACTAATCCCACTGCCCCGCTCTCTCCCCATAGCCCTGTATCAATCCCCAAACTAATCCCACTGTCCCGCTCTCTCCCCATAGCCCTGTATCAATCCCCAAACTAATCCCACTGCCCCACTCTCTCCCCATAGCCCTGTATCAATCCCAAACTAATCCCACTGCCCCGCTCTCTCCCCATAGCCCTGTATCAATCCCCAAACTAATCCCACTGCCACTCTCTCCCCATAGCCCTGTATCAATCCCAAACTAATCCCACTGCCCCGCTCTCTCCCATAGCCTGTATCAATCCCCAAACTAATCCCACTGCCCGCTCTCTCCCCATAGCCCTGTATCAATCCCCAAACTAATCCCACTGCCCCGCTCTCTCCCCATAGCCCTGTATCAATCCCCAAACTAATCCCACTGCCCCGCTCTCTCCCCATAGCCCTGTATCAATCCCAAACTAATCCCACTGCCCGCTCTCTCCCCATAGCCCTGTATCAATCCCCAAACTAATCCCACTGCCCCGCTCTCTCCCCATAGCCCTGTATGAATCCCAAGCATAGGAGGCTGAGGGGTGATCTTATGTAGATTTATAAAATAATGAGAGGCACAGATCAATGAGGTAGTCAATATCTTTTTCCAAAGGCAGAGGAGTCTAAAACTAAAGGGCATTGGTTTAAGGTGAGAGGGAGAGATACAAATGTGTCCAGAGGGGCAATTATTTCCACACAGAGGGTGGTGAGTGTCTGGATCAAGCTGCCAGAGGTAGTAGTAGAGGCAGGTAGAATTTTAAACAGTTACATGGGTACGATGGTGATAGAGGGATATGGGCCAAATATAGACAATTGGAATTAGCTTAGTCGTTAAGAAAAAGGGAGTACACAGATAGGTTGGACCGAGGGGATCTATTAGAGGTATATAAGATTATGAGGGGTATAGATAGAGTAAATGGTGGTGAGCTTTTTCCACCATTAGATTCGGATAGAACGAGGGGTCACGGCCTTAGGGTGAGGGGGCTATGTATAAGACTAATATTAGAGGGCATTTTTTCACACAAAGGGTAGTGGGGGTGTGGAATGCACTACCGAGTAAGGTGGTGGGAGCAGGCACGCTGGGGTTGTTTAAGGGTCTCTTGGACAGCCACATGAGCGGTCTGCAGATAGAGGGATATAGGAGGAGTGTTTAAATACATTATTTGTTTCCACAGGCTGTTCGATCCACCTTGTTGACCAACAAGGCGCATGCATTCGGCAGGTCGTGCGAGAGCTGCTCCTGGATGTTACTTCAGGAGTGGCCTAGTGCTTCATGTCGTTAGTGTATGCTTAAACTGGACCATCAGATGGGCAACATGACAGCTCAGAGACTATCGCTGTTGCTGTGCAGACACATGGATTTGGGCCGGTGTCTGCGGGAGTTTGCGCGTTCTCCCCGTGGTTGCGTGGGTTTTCTCCGGGTGCTCCGGTTTCCTCCCACATCCCAAAAATGTGCTCTTAGGCTGTTTGGGTAACAAATTGTCCCTATATTGGTCCCTATATGGGAATCTTCAACAATAGGCATAGCCTAAAGTCAAGGATATGTCATTAAGACGTTATGACGGCGGCGCGGACTCGTTGGGCCGAAGGGCCTGTTTCCCGTGCTGTGTTGCTCTTTGTTCTTTGAAGGGCCTGTTTCCATGCTGTAAACCTCTCTGATTCTATGACCTGAATGAGCTGGTGGACAGAGAATGTATGAGAATTCCTCCTCCTCTTCTGTCTGTGTTTTACACTCTGCCAGGTGATAGGCGACCAGCCTATGTCCCGAGGAACGGTCGGAGGGACTGCCAACGTCTGCTCACCCTCCTCGGAGTGCCCTACATTGAGGTAAGCGAGGCGGGTTAGACAGCTATGTCCATACAGCAATCACACTGAAACCTTTCACTGCTTCAGATTGGATGGACAGAGAGAAACAGTGTCCTGTACAGAGGTGAGTGCAGAATGGGGATGGGGGGGGAATCCAGGGGGTTGGAACCAGGTAGTTCAGGGGTGACGTTAAGACGTATTTCTCAGAGAATGAGCTACAAGAGCTGCAGCAGGCCATTCAGCCCATCGAGTCTGCTTCACCATTCAGTGAGATCTGATCTGAGCTGATAATCCTCAACTCCACCTTCCCCACAACCGTCCATTCCCTTCCCGATTAAAATCCTGTCTGTCTCAGTCCTCGGAAGTAGTTGATACTAAACCATTGAATGTATTCAAGAGGCAGCTGGATATAGCACTTGGGGCGAATGGGAAGGTTATGGAGAGAAAGCAGGATTAGGCTATTAGAACATAGAACAGTACAGGCCCTTCGGCCCTCGGTGTGGTGTCGAGCTACGTCCAAACCCAAGATCAAGCTATCCCACTCTCTATCATTCTGGTGTGCTCCATGTGCCTATCAAATAACAGCTTGAAAGTTCCTAAAGTGTCCGACTCCACTGAGGTGTAGATACACCCACAGCAAACCTAAGGGGACAGGGGTCAGAGGTGAAGGGACAGGGTTGGAGGGGACAGGGTCAGAGGTGAAGGGACAGGTTCAGAGATGAGGGCACGGTGTTGGAGGTGAGGAGACAGGGTCGGGAGGGACTGGAGTGTGAGGGGAGGGGGCAGAGGTGAAGGGACAGGGTTGGAGCCGAGGAGCGGAGATGGAAGGGGTCGGGGAGGGGGCCGGGTTTGGAGGGGAGGGGACAAAGGGGCCGGGATGCTCAGGGAGGGGGCAGTCCCAGTGTTAAGGGAGTGCGGATACTGGAGATGTTTTTCTGTTTGTGACAGGCCCCCAGTGAAGCAGAGGCCACGTGTGCAGCGCTGGTGAAAGCTGGCAAGGTTCACTGTACTGCCACAGAGGATATGGATGCTCTACCTTTCGGGTGTACCACCCTGGTCCGGAATGTCAGCGCCAAGAAAGATGCGTGAGTTTCTAATCAGCGTCCGTACACTGGGGTCAGTGAGAGGTTATACAGGTCCAGAAACCTGCAGGGACTGAGAATCAGGAACCCTCTTCGCACAGGGAGGTGGGGGGAGACCCCATGATAACTGGGCACAGAGGAAACTGCGAAGAGTTGGGGTAGAGCCATTGCTGGTAGAGGGGGGGGTATATAAACCATCTCTAACCACAGTAAGGACTGCCTTGTGACTGAATGAGGACATTTCGGTGTTATGTAGGCCAGGCAGGGTAAGGACGGCAGATTTCCTTCCCTCAAGGACGTGAGTGAACTGGTGGGAGGGCATGGGGGCGGTTTACAACAATCAGTTATTGTCTAATATCATCAGACTTTTAATTACAGATTTATACTGAATATTATAGGCCACCCAACAGCCCGCGGGTAGTTGAAGAAGGCATATGTAAAGACATTTTGGATAGGAGCAGAAAGAACAGAGTCGTTATAGTGGGAGATTTTAATCTCCCAAGGGTGGATTGGAAAGTACCTAGAGCTGGGGGTTTGGATGGGCAGGAATTTGTAAAATGTGTACTGGAAGGATCGTTGGAACAGTATGTGGCTAGCCCGACTAGAGAAGGGGCTATATTGGATTTAGTTCTGAGTCATGAGCCAGGACAGGTGGTTGATGTTGTAGTAGGGGAACATGTGGCTAACAGTGACCACAATTCTGTCTACTTTAGGATACAGATGGAAAAGGACGCTTGTTGCCCTAGGGCAGGGTGTGCTGAATTGGGGGAAGGCTAACTACGGTCGGATTAGGCAGGAACTTAGGGAAACTGATTGGGAATGGTTGTTTGAGGGTAAGTCCACGCTAGGCATGTGGGACTCTTTCAAAGGAATACTGAAAATGTTGCAACAGAAGTACGTGCCGGCCAAGAGGAAAGATGGGAAAGGTAGGATTAGAGAGTAGTGGATTACTAGGGATGTTGAAGACTTGGTTAGGAAGAAAAGAGAGGTGTATGATAGGTCAAAGCAGCTGGGAACGGAGACAGCGTTGGAAGAATATAGAGAGAGTAGGAGGGAGCTCAGATGGGGAGTTAGAAGGATAAAAAGGGGGCATGAAATGATTTTGGCAGTTGGATTAAGGAAAATCCAAAGGCTTTTTACTCCAATGTTAGGAATAAAAGGGTGGTTAGAGTAAAAATCGGACCTCTTAGGGACAGAGGAGGAGAACTGTGCTTAGAGCCTGAGGGAATGGGGGAGATCCTGAATGAATACTTCGCGTCGGTATTCACGAAGGAGAGGGGCTTGTTGACAGCTCCTGTCTCTGAGGGAGCTGTGGACCAGTTGAGGGAAATATCCATACCGAGGGAGGAAGTGTTAGAGCTTCGAGGTAGCATTAAAACTGATAAATCTCTGGGGCCTGATGGCATTTATCCCAGGCTGCTTAGGGAGGTGCGAGGTGAAATTGCTGGGCCTCTGACGCAAATCTTTGTCTCTTCTTTGGACGCAGGTGAGATCCCAGAGGACTGGAGAATAGCTAATGTTGTACCGTTGTTTAAAAAGGGTAGTAGGAATAACCCTGGAAATTATAGGCTGGTGAGTTTGACGTCAGTGGTAGGGAAGCTGTTGGAGGGGATTCTTAGAGATAGGATGTATAGGCACTTAGAGCATTGCGATCTGATTAGGGATACGCAGCATGGATTTGTTAAGGGAAGGTCGTGCCTTACGAATCTGGTAGAATTTTTTGAGGAGGTGACGAAAACGGTGGACGAAGGGCGAGCCGTTGATGTTGTCTATATGGATTTCAGTAAGGCGTTTGACAAAGTCCCTCATGGGAGGTTAGTCGAGAAGGTCAAGGCAAATGGAATATAAGGACAGGTAGCTAGATGGATAAGTAACTGGCTTGGTAATAGGAGACAGAGAGTAATAGTGGAAGGGTGTTTCTCTAGCTGGAGGTCGGTCACTAGTGGTGTGCCGCAGGGCTCGGTACTGGACCTCTTCTATTTGTAATATATATAAATGACTTGGAAGAGGGAGTAAGTGGAGTGATCAGCAAGTTTGCAGACGATACAAAAATGGCTGGGCTTGCGGATTGTGAGGAGCATTGTCAGGCGATACAGCAGGACATAGATAGGCTGGTAGCTTGGGCAGATAGATGGCAGATGGAATTCAAACCTGATAAATGTGAGGTGATGCATTTCGGGAGAAAGAATGTAGGGGGTAGGTATATGATAAAGGGTAGACCTATTAAGAGTATAGAAACGCAGAGGGACCTGGGGGTGCAGGTGAACAATTCTCTGAAGGTGGCAGAGCAAGTGGAGAAGGTTGTGAAGAAAGCATATAGTATGTTAGCCTTTATAGGAAGGGGTATAGAGTACAAGAGCTGGCCGTTAATGTTGCAGTTGTATAAAACGTTGGTTAGACCTCATTTGGAATACTGCGTCCAGTTCTGGTCGCCTTACTACCGGAAGGACATGGAGACTCTGGAGAGAGTGCAGAGGAGGTTTACCATGATGCTGCCTGGTATGGAAGGTCTGAGTTACGAGGAGAGGTTAGGCAAATTGGGACTGTTTTCCTTAGAAAGACATAGACTTAAAGGAGATCTAATAGAGGTGTACAAGATTATGAGGGGTATAGATAGAGTAAACAGGGTTAAGCTTTTTCCTAGGATGGACTCAAATAGCACGAGGGGTTACGGGCTTAGGGTGAGGGGGGTAAGGTATAATTTGGATGCTAGAGGGAGTTTTTTTTACACAGAGGGTGGTGGGGATATGGAATGCACTGCCAAGTAAAGTAGTGGAGGCAGGTACTCTGGAGTTATTTAAGAAATACTTAGATGGGCACATGAACAGAATGGGAATGGAGGGGTATAGAAAACTGATTTAAAATAGGGATCATGAGCCTTGGGAGTCCCTGGAAGTGTGTAAATAGATGATGATATTGATGTATTTGTTTTTATCCTACAGGTGCTTTGGTCCACCTTGTTGTCTAACGAGGGACATACACGCGATGGGTCGTGAGAGGGCTGCTCTTGGATTTTTTTTTCGAGAGTATCCTAGTGCTTCACGTCGTTAGTGGACGCTTGACCTGGACCATTTGATGGGCAACACGACAGCTCAGTGACTATCGCTGTGCTGTGCAAATACATGGATTTGGGGCCTGTGTCTGTGGGAGTTTGCGCATTCTCCCCGTGCTTGCGTGGGTTTTCTCCGGGAGCTCCGGTTTCCTCCCACATCCCAAAGATGTGCTCTTAGACTAATTGGTGTTAACAAATTGTCCCTAAATTGTCTCAAATTTGGTTTTTAATCCATAGATCTATAAACATGGACAGGGATCATGGGTAGAGGTGGGAACATTGGGGTGGCGGCGTGGGCTCGTTAGGCCGAAGGGCCTGTTTCCCCGTGCTGTTTTGTTCTTTGTTCTTTATTTATTGAGGGGCAAGGCAGAGAGGAAGGGACAAAGTGGGAGGGAGGGCTGGGGATAGGGACAGAGCAATGGAGTTGGTAGAGCGACGGAATGGGGCAGAAGGACACAGAGGCACAGCAGAGGGGTGGGGATTATGTGGGAGAGCTTTGGGGATTGTGTGGCTCGGGACAGTGTGGGAGAGGGTGGGGTATATCTGGGTATTCCCCTATTGGATTGATTTACTCCAGTGTTTCTCTCTCTTGTAGGCGGGTCGAGGAAATCTCTCTGCCGGAAATTCTGAAATCCCTTGAGCTTACTCAGGAACAGGTTTGTGGAGCCCCATTGCTCAACACTGTCCATTTCTAACACATTGAGTGTACAACCCCATCAACATCGTCTGCTGGCCTGGAGGGTGGTGGGGGGGGGGGGGGGGGGGAGGGATGGGATGGTGATGATGAGGGGGAGCTAGCCCCTTCTCTTGGGATGGAGAGGGGATGGAATGGGGGGAAACCAACCTTCTCCCCTGTGGGGAAACTAGCCCCTTTCCTGGGCACAAGGGTATTCAGTTTCACAGGAAGCAGGGAAAATGTGGAGCCCACTTCCACAAGGAGTGGGGGAGAGTGTGGGACTCACTCCCACAGGGAATAGTCGAGGTGAATTCTGTCGCTGTATTGAGTGGATAAATATGTGAGGGAGAGAGAGGGAGAAGGATATGGTGATGTTTGCTGTACAGTTACAGGGATCCGGATCAGATCTCCAGCTTGGGTTAATGTCTGTGGGAGTGTGCACATTCTCCCCATGCTCGTGTGGGTTTTCTCCAGGGGTTGTGGTTCCCTCCCACACCCCAAAAATGTACTTTTTAGGCTGATTGGTGTCAATATTGTCCCTGAATTGGATCTCCCTTAATCTGGCACAGATATAATTCCCTAAATTTCCACCCCCTTTATTGTGGAGTCCTCTAGAGGTAGACAAAAACATCGATGAGTGATGAAAGACTTCAGTGAGGCACTCACTGAGTGTTAAAATGGGCAGCACGGGCTTGTAGGGCCGAAGGGCCTGTTTCCTGTGCTGTCCTGTTCTTTGTTCTTTGATGAAGAGGGGGTGAAAATCCAGCATGGAGCAGATGGGCTGAATGGTCAGTTTCTGAGCTGCAGGTGCTGTTCCAAGGCACTCTGGGGAGGATATTCCAGTGCCATCATGATCCTGAGGGAAGATCCCTGAGCTCTCCATCCTAACCTGTCCTCTTGTCTCACTTCCCCAGTTTGTTGACCTCTGTATTCTGATGGGGTGTGATTACTGTGATAAAATCAAAGGTATTGGATTAAAGCGAGCTCTACCATTGATCCAAAACCACAAGAGCATCGAGGAGATTATCAGGAACAGGGACTGTCTGGTAAGCTACACGTTGCTCATCTGTAAATATCCCAGCAAACCCCTCCTGGGATCCGTAAATATCCCAGCAAACCCCGACTGGGATCCATAAATATCCCAGCAAACCCCGACTGGAATCCATAAATATCCCAGCAAACCCCTACTGGAATCCATAAATATCCCAGCAAACCCCTACTGGAATCCATAAATATCCCAGCAAACCCCTACTGGAATCTCTACATATCCCAGCAAACCCCTACTGGGATCTGTAAATATCCCAGCAAACCCCTCCTGGGATCCGTAAATATCCCAGCAAACCCCGACTGGAATCCATAAATATCCCAGCAAACCCCTACTGGGATCCGTAAATATCCCAGCAAACCCCTACTGGGATCCATAAATATCCCAGCAAACCCCTACTGGAATCCATAAATATCCCAGCAAATCCCTACTGGGATCCATATAGGTGCTTATTGGAATCCACGGCCTCTGAGGGTCTAGATGTCTCTCACTCTGTGCTCCTGATCTTTCTGTGTCTGTGTTCTATCAGATTGATTGTCTTCTGAATTCTCTGCTTTCCTGAAGGTGAGGAGGGGCATTGGGAGGGTTGCAGGCTGCACTGAGATGGTTGTGAGGAGGTTTCACTCAGAGAACATCAAGGGGGATTGGATTGTCTCATAGGGTTAGACAGGGTAGATTCAGAAAGACTGTTCCCAATGGTGAGGGAGTCAGAACTAGGGGTCATAGTTTGAGGATAAGGGGTCGACCTTTTAGATTTGAGGTGAGGAGCAACTTCTTCATCCAGAGGTTGGTGAATGGAAGGTAAATGGAATTTTGTCCTTCATTGCTAGAGGGATGGAGTTTAAAAACAGTGAGGTTATGTTGCAGCTGTATAAGGTGCTGGTAAGGCCACATCTGGAGTTACTGTGGACAGTTTTGGTCTCCTTACTTGAGAAAGGATATACTGGCACTGGAGGGGGGGCAGAGGAGATTCATTGGGTTGATTCCGGAGTTGAGAGGGTTGGATTATGAGGAGAGACTGGATAGACTGGGACTATACTCATTGGAATTCAGAAGAATGAAAGGAGATCTTACAGAAACATATAAGATTGTGAAGGGAATCGATAAGATAGAAGCAGGGAAGTTGCTTCCACTGGTGGGTGAAACTAGAACTCGGGGACATAGCCTCAAAATAAGGGGAAACAGATTTGGGACTGAGTTGAGGAGGAACTTCTTCACACAGAGGGTTGTGAATCTGTGGAATTCCCTGCCCAGTGAAGCAGTTGAAGCTCCCTCATTGAATGTTTTTAAGGCAAGGATAGATAAATTTTTGAACAGTAAAGGAATTAAGGGTTATGGTGAGTGGGTGGGTAAGGGGAGCTGAGTCCAGAAAAAGATTAGCCACGATCTTATTGAATGGTGGAGCAGGCTCGAGGGGCTGGATGGCCAACTCCTGCTCCTAGTTCTTATGTTCTTAATGTGTGGGATTCGTTATCACAGAAAGTAGTTGGGGCCAAAACATGGTGTGATTTCAGGAAGGAATTAGATATAGCTCTTGGGGTTAAAACGATCAAGGAATATGGGGGGAAGGAGGGATCAGGATATTGAATTGGATAATCAGCAATGATCTTACTGAATGGTGGAGCAGGCTCGAAGGGCCGAATGGCCTGTACTCCTAATTTCCCAGTTTGTTTGAAAGGATTGGAGGTGTTCTTTTCTTCTCTTGAACAGAAGCATCAGCCGCCTGTGGACTGGCCTTTCCAGGAAGCTCGACAACTCTTCCTGCGGCCTGAGGTGGTGAACACGGATGAGGTGATTCTGGAATGGAGTAACCTGGATGAGGAAGGCCTGGTCCAGCTACTGGTGCATGAGAAGAACGCCAAGTACGTGAGCAAACCTCACATTGCAACCCTGACCCCTGACCCTTTCCCCAACAGCAGAGAAATGACCCAAAAGCTCCAGCTCAGAGCTCTCTCTGTACCCTGCCAAACCTGACTCCACATTGTGAATTCCAGCACGGAAAGCAGAGACTGGATAATCTCACTGACCTCCTCAAAATATCCCTGAAATAACACCAGTGTCATCACTGCACATTATCAAAGATTAATACCACTTCAGGGGGATCTTATTGAAACTTACAGGATACTGCGAGGCCTGAATGGAGTGGATGTGGAGAGAATGTTTTCACTAGTAGGAAAAACTAGAAGCAGAGGGCACAACCTCAGGTTAAAGGGACAGCCCTTTAGAACCGAGATGAGGAATTTCTTCAGCCAGAGAGTGGGGAATCTGTGGAACTCTTTGCCACGGAAGACTGTGGAGGACAGGTTATTGAGTGTCTTTAAAACAGAGATAGCTAGGTTCTTGATTAATAAGGGGATCAGGGTTATGGGGAAAAGGCAGGAGAATGTGGATGAGAAAACATATCAGCCCTAATTGAATGATGGAGTAGACCTGATGGGCTGAGTGGCCTAATTCTGCTCCGATGTCTTATGGTTTAAGGTAGGTTTAATTTAATGTTCTGTACTGGCAAAGAAGTTGTGATTAGTTTTCAGGCTGAGAAAACAATGTTTGTCTGTGTGGAGGTTTTATTTCAATATCTAGCTTAGACTCAACTGTCTTTCAGAGTTTCGGAATACAGACTCCAGATGATTGCCTGTAACCCATGGTGGCAGGGACTGCTGCTGGAAATCTGTAGAAAAATGGAAGAGAGATAGGATGGGTCTCTCAGGTCTGCTGGAACCTTATAATGAAGTAATAGTTCAAACAGTCAGCTAGAATTACACAGAAAATACTCGTAAGGAGCTGGTGAAAGGTTCAGAGAACCACAGAGCTGTAATAAGGTTTCAGGAAGCCGGAAACTCAGTGTTCAGAGACTTTGGAGAACAGGCTGCTATTCAGAGATCTAAGAAAAATTGGGTCAGATTGATGGGTGAGAACTACTAAAAGTAACAGCAGTAATTCTTCTATTACTGCCTGTGAACACACTGCAATTAAAGAAACCAAAACTGTACACTAGATTAATTCTGGAGTTGAGAGGGTTGGCTTATGAGGAGAGAGTGAGGAGACTCATTGGAATTGAGAAGAATGAGGGGAGATTTTATAGAAACATATAAGATTATGAAGGGAATAGATAAGATAGAAGCAGGGAAGTTGTTTCCACTGGCGGGTGAAAGTAGAACTAGGGGCATGGTCTCAAAATAAGGAGAAGCAGATTTAGGAATGAGTTGAGGAGGAACTTCTTCACCCAGAGGGTTGTGAATCTGTGGAATTCCCTGCCCAGTGAAGCAGTTGAAGCTCCCTCATTGAATGTTTTTAAGGCAAGAATAGATAAATGTTTGAACAGTAAAAGAATTAAGGGTTATGGTGAGTGGGTGGGTAAGTGGAGCTGAGTCCATAAAAAGATCACCCATGATCTTATTGAATGGTGGAGCAGGCTCGAGGGGCTGGATGGCCAACTCCTGCTCCTAGTTCTTATGTTCTGATGCTATTATTAAGCAGATACAGTAGTGACTTTTAAGGGATATCTTGACAAATACATGACTAGGGTAGGAATGGAGAGAAATGTTCCCTGGAAGAGTAGGGGGTTTTAGTTTAGTTGGGTAACATGGTTGGTGCAGGATTGTAGGGCCAAAGGGCCTGTTCCTGTGCTGTAATTTTCTTTGTCTTTGTTCTAACATCTCCACATTTACAGCTGACACGATGCTGGGTGGGAGGGTGAGCTGTGAGGAGGATACAGAGTTGCTTTA
The DNA here is from genome assembly GCA_024679065.1 of Sphyrna mokarran. Classification (NCBI taxonomy): domain Eukaryota; kingdom Metazoa; phylum Chordata; class Chondrichthyes; order Carcharhiniformes; family Carcharhinidae; genus Sphyrna; species Sphyrna mokarran. The sequence goes on from JAGIQG010000002.1 coordinate 3,264,023, forward strand.
GTATGATTTGAACGGGCTGAGTGTGTGGGTATACGATTGGCTGATGCAGTATAATGTGGATAAAAGTGAGATTATCCATTTCAGGAGGAAAAACGGGAAGGCAGATTACTATCCCAATGGCTATAAATTAGGAAAGGGGAGTGTGCAGAGGGACCTGGTTGTCCTTGTACACCAGTCACTGAGGGTAAGCTGCAGGTACAGCACGCAGAGAAAAAGCCAAATGATGTGTTGGTCTCCAGAGTGAGTGGATTCGAGTACAGGAGCAGGGATATCTTGCTGCAATTATACAGAGTCTTGGTGAGACCTGGAATATTGTGCACAGTTTGGGTCTCCTTATCTGTGGAAGGATGTTCTTGCTGTAGGGGGAGTACAGCAACTGACCAGACTGATTCCTGGGGTGGGACAACTGATGTATGAGGAGAGATTGAGAAGATTAGGATTGTTTTCACTGGAGTTCAGAAGAGTGGGGGTGGATTTCATAGAGATTTATCAAACTCTAAGGAGGATGTTCCCGATGGTGGGGGGTGGGGGGTGTCCAGAACCAGTCTGAGGATATAGGATATACCCGATTAGGACAGAGATGAAAGTGTAACTAAGATTCAGTGAGGATCATGAGACCCCCAGTGTCTCTAATGGATCTGGAAGTACCCAGATAAGAGAGAGTTAGACTTGATTGTAACATTGGTAACGGGTGTGATTTTTCCTGATTGATTCTGATTTGTAAATGAGATTGAAGATGGAAATGGAGTATTTTGCCAGTGATGTTGCTGTTCTGAAAGTTTCTGCGGGCTGAGTGTTATCTCTGCTGGGGTGAGGGTGGGTAGTGTTACACTCCCTCTGGTTAGCCAGGGTAACTGGGTACTGCCAGACCCACACTCTAGAGTCAGTAACCACCTCACCATCCCTCCCCAGGGAGAAGAGAGTTCGCAATCGCATTCAGAAGCTGCGAGAGTCACTCCGTGATGTCGAGCGTCGCAGCAAGACCTTCACTCTGGAGAGACAAACTCGCCTGGACGAGTTTTACACTAAAGTCAAAACATTTCATTACAGGAAACAGGTAAGCAACTCTTGTTACCCAGCAACACAACCTCAGCACATCCCATAATATGTCACAGATATGGCTTTGCCTCAAAGCCAGTGAGACTCAGATCACCTTCCAGCCCACTGTCTCTGTCTCTGCCCCCTGCTCCCTCTCTCTCCCTCACACCCTCACTCTCTCTCTCTCTCTCCCTCATACCCTCACTCTCTCTCTCCCTCATACCCTCACTCTCTCTCTCTCTCACACACTCTCTCTCTCTCTCTCCCTCCCACACACTCTCTATCCCCACTCCCCCCCCGTCTCTCTCTCTTCTCTTACACACTCTGTCTCTCTCTCCACCCCCCCCACCTGGACGAGTCCTATTTCTCTCTCTCTCTGTCCACTCTCTCTCTTTCTCCTCACTCCCTCTCCCCTTCTCTCTCTCTCTCTCCTCACTCCCCCTGTCTCTCTCTCTCACTCTCTGTCTCTCTCTCTCTCTCTCTCCCCCACAGGACGAGTCCTATTTTCGAACAACGTTGAAGAGACGTAAGGTTGTGAAGCGGAATCTTTCCAAGGTGCCTCTCCGTCGGTATGTGCGAGTGTGCCCCCCCCGGAGTGACGTGACTGTAGCCGACACAGACTGTGAGCCTGCCACACCAGCCCAGCCCGAGGAGCCACAGAACGTTCTGGAATCTCTGCAGGCCACTTCACTCTGATCGCTTCCACCCAGGATTGGACAGGCTGCATTTGCCTCAGTGCCCTGGGGAATGGGCCAATCAGACCAGCTTCCTCAGTGTGACAACACCTCCTGGGATTGCAAGTGCTGCCTCGCCTGGTCGAATAGCCCAGCCTCTCCCCCCTCATTCACCCAATGGGTGAGCTCAATCTGACTGCACTGCATCACTACAGATCACCCAGGGGGTCAGGCGAGGAGCAGCCAATGGGATTCTTGGGATCACGACCCCCTCCCTCCGCCACACTTCCCCCATCTCCCCGTCACCGTCCCCCTCAGTTCCCCTGCTCCCCATCCCTTGCCCCTGTCCCCCTGCCCTCCCATCTCCTTGTCACCTTGATCCCTACCCCATCCCTCTTGTCCTCCTGTCCCTTTCCCCCACACCCATCCCCGAGAACAAATCCCAAATAATCCCAAAATCTTTTGAGCAAGCACCTCACTGTGATTGGATCTCAGCGACCTTCTTCTCCAAAGTTCAACAGCCAATCAGTAGCTGGGATAACACCAGGAGAATTCTGCTCCGACAGCTATTGGTCTTATTTGCTGGCCAATCAGAAAGCCAGCAGGACCTGATGATCTGATTGGATAATTCTGCTGTGTCAGTTAGCCCTGCCTTCCACAGGATTTGAATTTCTCATTGGAGGAATTGTTCAAAGACAATATTTTACAAAGCACAGTTTGTTTAAAGCGTTTTGTCCTCCCACTGATTGTGTTTGTTACTGAGTCCCCTGCTGAGATAACTGTTCACTCTCAGTGTTTGTTGCGGTTGGTCAGTGTTACTGTGTGATGTGTTGTCACTGTGTTCATGAATGTTTACAGCACTCTTAGTGCACAGTAATATGAGTGACTGTCCTGGCATTTACACTGCCCTGCTCCACCCACCCCCCCAACCCCTTAACCTCCTGACACTGCCAGCCCAGTGACCCTCCCAACACACTGTCTCAGACAGGGGACACACTGTCTCACAGGACTCCAGTAAAGATTTCAAACAGCAGCAAGATTCTGCCGGATGAGAGTGAAAGACTTGTCCCCACAGGGAGAAAGTGGGCAAAGCAATCAAACCAGTATAGGAACCTCCCACAGAATAGTAACAACTCAAACCATTGACTGCTTCCATATCTCCCCCCAACACCCCACAACCAATATTCCCTTGTGCTGTACCTGTCCTGGGAGTGTTTGATGGGGACAGTGTAGAGGGAGCTTTACTCTGTATCTAACCCCGTGCTGTACCTGTCCTGGGAGTGTTTGATGGGGGGACAGTGTAGAGGGATCTTTACTCTGTATCTAACCCCGTGCTGTACCTGTCCTGGGAGTGTTTGATGGGGGACAGTGTAGAGGGAGCTTTACTCTGTATCTAACCCCGTGCTGTACCTGTCCTGGGAGTGTTTGATGGGGGACAGTGTAGAGGGAGCTTTACTCTGTATCTAACCCCGTGCTGTACCTGTCCTGGGAGTGTTTGATGGGGACAGTGTAGAGGGAGCTTTACTCTGTATCTAACCCCGTGCTGTACCTGTCCTGGGAGTGTTTGATGGGAGGACAGTGTAGAGGGAGTTTACTCTGTATCTAACCCCGTGCTGTACCTGTCCTGGGAGTGTTTGATGGGGGGACAGTGTAGAGGGAGCTTTACTCTGTATCTAACCCCGTGCTGTACCTGTCCTGGGAGTGTTTGATGGGGGGACAGTGTAGAGGGAGCTTTACTCTGTATCTAACCCCGTGCTGTACCTGTCCTGGGAGTGTTTGATGGGGACAGTGTAGAGGGAGCTTTACTCTGTATCCAACCCCGTGCTGTACCTGTCCTGGGAGTGTTTGATGGGGGGACAGTGTAGAGGGAGCTTTACTCTGTATCTAACCCCGTGCTGTACCTGTCCTGGGAGTGTTTGATGGGGGAGAGTGTAGAGGGAGCTTTACTCTGTATCTAACCCCATGCTGTACCTGTCCTGGGAGTGTTTGATGGGGACAGTGTAGAGGGAGCTTTACTCTGTATCTAACCCCGTGCTGTACCTGTCCTGGGAGTGTTTGATGGGGGCAGTGTAGAGGGAGCTTTACTCTGTATCTAACCCCGTGCTGTACCTGTCCTGGGAGTGTTTGATGGGGTGACAGTGTAGAGGGAGCTTTACTCTGTATCTAACCCCGTGCTGTACCTGTCCTGGGAGTGTTTGATGGGGGGACAGTGTAGAGGGAGCTTTACTCTGTATCTAACCCCGTGCTGTACCTGTCCTGGGAGTGTTTGATGGTTTGGAGAGTATTTCTATTCTCCATTCTGAAATCTCTCTGCCTGTGTGGGAGAGTGGGAGTGAATGTATATGGATGGATAGTGATTGTGTGATCCTGACTGTGGGGTTGACCTTTGTACAGAGGTTAATTATTGATTGCTGAGTGTTTTGTGCCCTGTTACTGTGATTGTGTATCTTGTCTGAATGTAGCAGCAAATAAAAGTAGTGTCTTGTTGATGTAATTTGTGGGTTGACCCTGTGTGGTGAACTCTGAGCATGAGTGAATATTTATGATGAGTCAGGATCCTGAATTCCAAAACGGCAGCAACATTCCAGAGCTGATGAGGTAAGAATTGGGATTAGTTCATTCCCTGAACACAACCAGCAATGATTCCCCTCACCTTCCCCAAGCACTGCACACCGTTCAGGAAGGAAACCAGTTTCCCAATCTCTCAGACACTTTACACTCCACATAACATCTCAATTTAAAGTCTGATAGACAGTGACAACTAAACCTCCCTCAGCACTGACCCTCTGACAGTGCGGCCCTCCCTCAGCACTGACCCTCTGACAGTGCGGCTCTCCCTCAGCACTGACCCTCTGACAGTGCGGCACTCCCTCAGCACTGACCCTCTGACAGTGCGGCACTCCCTCAGCACTGACCCTCTGACAGTGCGGCACTCCCTCAGCACTGACCCTCTGAATGAGGGGACCAATGATAGAAATGGCAGTGTCAAAATAAACAGAATTTATTCACAACTCGCACTGACTGAGTGAAAGTGACTCCATTCCCCAGGCAGGCTGCGACCTCCAGAACAGAGGAGAAATCAAAATCAATTAATAATAAATAACTTTTCACCCATGTCTGGGGTTCAGGACACGAGAAGACTTTGGCTGATAGGATCAAGGAGAATCCTAAAGCTTTCTTTAGATATGTTAAGAATAGAAGATTGGTTAGGGCAAGATTAGGGCCAGTCATAGACAGCAGTGGGAAGTTGTGCGTGGAGCCTGAAGAGATTGGAGAGGCACTGAATAAATATTTCTCTTCGGTATTCACGCAGAGAGCTGGAAATGTAGTTATGGAGAACACTGAGGTACAGGGTTGCAAACTGGAAAGTATTGAAGTAGATAGGGAGGATGTGCTAGAAATTCTCGAGGGTTTGAAGTTGGATAAGTCCCCTGGGCCGGACGGGATTTACCCTAGGATTCTCTGGGAGGCAAGAGAGGAGATTGCAGAGCCTCTGGCTCTGATCTTCAGGTCGTCGTTGGTTACGGGTGTGGTTCCGGAGGACTGGAGGATAGCGAATGTGGTCCCATTGTTCAAGAAGGGGAAGAGAGACCTTCCAGGGAATTATAGGCCAGTGAGTCTTACTTCTGTTGTGGGCAAAGTATTGGAGAGAATTATTAGGGATAGGATTTATAGTTATTTAGAGAGAAATGAATTGATTGGGGATAGTCAGCATGGTTTGTGAAGGGTAGGTCGTGCCTTACTAACCTCATTGAGTTTTTGAAAAAGTGACAAAGAGGTGGATGGGGGTAAGGCGGTTGATGTGGTATATATGGACTTTAGTAAGGCGTTTGATAAGGTGGCCCATGGAAGACTTCTGCAGAAAATGCAGATGTATGGAATAGAGGGTGATTTAGCTAATTGGGTTAGGAATTGGCTAGCAGATAGAAGACAGAGGGTGGTGGTTGATGGGAGATATCATCTTGGAGTTCCGGTGACAAGTGGTGTACCTCAGGGTCTGTTTTGGGGCCCTGCTGTTTGTAATTTTTATAAATGATCTGGATGAGGGTATTGAAGGATGGATTAGTAAATTTGCAGATGACACTAAAGTCGGTAGGGAGTGGTAGATAGTGAAGAGGGGTGTTATAGTTTGCAGAGTGACTTGGACAAGTTGCAGAGCTGGGCCGAGAGGTGGCAAATGGAGTTTAATGTGGAAAAGTGTGAGGTAATGCACTTTGGCAGGAATAATAAATGTGTAGAGTATAGGGCTAATGGTAGGATTCTTAATAGTGTTGATGAACAGAGGGATCTTGGTGTATATGTGCATAGATCCCTGAAAGTAGGCAGTCAAGTCGATAAGGTTGTTAAGAAGGCATACGGAGTCTTAGCTTTTATTGGTAGGGGGGATTGAATTTCGGAGCCGCAACGTCATGTTGCAACTGTACAAAACTCTAGTGCGGCCGCACTTGGAGTATTGTGTGCAGTTCTGGTCCCCACAGTATAAGAAAGATGTGGAGGCTTTGGAGAGGGTACAGAGGAGGTTTACCAGGATGTTGCATGGATGGAGGGCAGGTCCTATGAGGAGAGGCTGAGGGATTTGAGGTTGTTTTCGTTAGAAAGAAGGCGGCTAAAGAGGGACCTTATTGAAACATATAAGATGATTAGAGGTTTAGATAGGGTGGATAGTGATAGCCTTTTTCCTAGGATGGAGAAAGCTAGCACGAGGGGACACAGCTTTAAATTGAGGGGTGATAGTTATAGGACAGATATCCAGAGGTAGGTTCTTTACCCAAAGGAGTGGTTCGGGGAGTGGAATGCCCTGCCTGCAGCAGTTGTAGATGCGCCAAGTTTGGTGGCGTTTAAGAGGTTAATTGATAAGTATATGGAAGAGAAGGGAATGGTTTATTTTGGAGGGGCATTGCTTTTTATATTGGTCGACGCAACATCGAAGGCCGAAGGGCCTGTTCTGTGCTGTAATGTTCTATGTTCTATGTATCACCAGGGAACTGTGATAGATTTCAGACAGAATTCTTCCCATTTGTACTAACCCTGTGTCCCTGGTTTGCATTGTATATCCAATATAGCTACACCATCTCCTGCTTTATCAGAACCACAAAATCCTGCAGTGCAGAAGAGGCCCTTTGGCCCATCGAGTCTGTACCAATGCATGAAATGCCCCAACCTGCCCAGCTAATCCCACTTGCCAGCACTTTGTCCATAGCCCGGAATGTTACGGCGAGTCAAATACTCAAAGGATGTGAGACATCCCACCTCCACCACCCTCCCAGACAGCGCATTCCACATCCTCACCCCCTCTGGGTAAAAAGGTTTTCCTCACCCCCCCCCCCCCCAAACCTCCCACCCCTCACTTTAAAAACAAAGAACAGCACAGGAAACAGGCCCTTCGGCCCTACAAGCCCGTGCCGCCCATTTTAACACTCAGTGAGTGCCCCATTCTAATCCTCCTCCTGCCTACGATTTTTGTCTACATCTCATGGACTCCACAATAAAGGGGGTGCAAATTTAGGGAATTATATATGTGCCAGATTAAGGGAGATTCAATTCAGGGACAATTTATTAACACCAATCAGCCTAAAAGTATTTTTTTGGGATGTGGGAGGAAACCGGAGCACCCGGAGAAAACTCACACAACCACGGGGAGAACGCGCAAACTCCCGCAGACACAGGCCCAAATCCATGTGTCTGCACAGCAACAGCGATAGTCTCTGAGCTGTCATGTTGCCTGTCAAATGGTCCAGTTTAAACGTCCACTAATTTTTACCTTGCATCCCCTTCATAACTGACCCTTCAACTAAAGACTTATAAAGCTCCGGGGCCTGATGGTATTTACCCCAGGCTGCTAAGGGAGGTGAGAGATGACATTGCTGGGCCTCTGACGCAAATCTTTGTCTCTTCTTTGGACACAGGTGAGGTCCCAGAGGACTGGAGGATTGCAAATGTAGTACCGTTGTTTAAAAAGGGTCAGAGGGATCACCCAGGGAACTATAGGCCGGTGAGCTTGACTTCAGTTATAGGTAAGCTAATGGAGAGGATCCTCAGGGACAGGATGTATGAGCATCTGGAGCGCTGCGATCTGATCAGGGATACGCAGCATGGCTTCGTTAAGGGGAGGTCGTGCCTTACGAATCTAGTGGAATTTTTTGAAGAGGTGACAAAAACGGTTGATGAAGGACAAGCCGTTGATGTCGTCTACATGGATTTCAGTAAGGCGTTTGACAAGGTTCCCCATGGTAGGCTGATAAAAAAGGTGAAGGCGCATGGGATACAGGGCCAGGTATGTAGATGGGTTGAGAACTGGCTTGGGAGGAGGAGACAGCGGGTAGTAGTGGAAGGCTCTTTTTCCAACTGGAGGTCAGTCACTAGTGGTGTGCCACAGGGCTCAGTACTAGGACCTCTTCTATTTGTGGTTTATATAAATGACTTGGAAGAGGGGGTAGGTGGTGTGATCAGCAAATTTGCTGATGACACTAAGATACTTGGATTGGCGGGGACTGAGGAGCAGTGCCAGGCAATACAACAGGACATAGATAGGCTGGTAGATTGGGCAGATAGATGGCAAATGGAATTTAATCCGGATAAATGCGAGGTGATGCATTTTGGCCGGAATAATGTAGAGGGGAGTTATAGGATAAAAGGTAAAACTATCCGGAGTATAGAGACGCAGAGAGACCTGGGGGTGCAGGTTCACAAGTCTCTGAAGGTGTCAGTACAGGTGGAAAAAGTGATAAAGTGTATGGTATGTTAGCCTTCATAGGAAGGGGTATAGAATACAAGAGTAGGAGTTTGATGTTGCAAGTGTATAGAACGTTGGTTAGGCCTCACTTGGAATACTGCGTCCAGTTCTGGTCGCCGTACTATCGGAAGGATGTGGAGTCCTTGGAGAGAGTGCAGAGGAGGTTTACCAGGATGCTGCCTGGTATGGAAGGGCTGTCTTATGAGGAACGATTAAATAGACTGGGGTTGTTTTCCCTTGAAAGACGTCGGCTTAGAGGGGATCTAATAGAGGTGTATAAGATTATAAGGGGTATAGATAGAGTAAATGGTGGTAAACTTTTTCCACCTTCAGAAATGGATAGGACGAGGGGTCACAGCCTTAGGGTGAGGGGGGCTATGTATAAGAC
>JAGIQG010000002.1:3272955-3307955 GCA_024679065.1 Sphyrna mokarran
ACTTGGAGTATTGTGTGCAGTTCTGGTCCCCGCATTATAAGAAAGATGTGGAGGCATTGGAGAGGGTACAGAGGAGGTTTACCAGGATGTTGCCTGGTATGGAGGGCAGGTCTTATGAGGAGAGGCTGAGGGATTTGAGGTTGTTTTCGTTAGAAAGAAGGCGGCTAAGAGGAGACCTTATTGAAACATATAAGATGATTAGAGGTTTAGATAGGGTGGACAGTGATAGCCTTTTTCCTAGGATGGAGAAAGCTAGCACGAGGGGAAACAGCTTTAAATTAGAGGGGTGGATAGTTATAGGACGGATATCGGGTAGGTTTTCTTTACCCAAAGGGTGGTTCGGGAGTGGAATGCCCTGCCTGCAGCAGTTGTAGATGCGCCAAGTTTGGTGGCGTTTAAGAGGTTAATTGATAAGTATATGGAAGAGAAGGGAATGGTTTATTTTGGAGGGGCATTGCTTTTTATATTGGTCGACGCAACATCGAAGGCCGAAGGGCCTGTTCTGTGCTGTAATGTTCTATGTTCTATGTATCACCAGGGAACTGTGATAGATTTCAGACAGAATTCTTCCCATTTGTACTAACCCTGTGTCCCTGGTTTGCATTGTATATCCAATATAGCTACACCATCTCCTGCTTTATCAGAACCACAAAATCCTGCAGTGCAGAAGAGGCCCTTTGGCCCATCGAGTCTGTACCAATGCATGAAATGCCCCAACCTGCCCAGCTAATCCCACTTGCCAGCACTTTGTCCATAGCCCGGAATGTTACGGCGAGTCAAATACTCAAAGGATGTGAGACATCCCACCTCCACCACCCTCCCAGACAGCGCATTCCACATCCTCACCCCCTCTGGGTAAAAAGGTTTTCCTCACCCCCCCCCCCCCCAAACCTCCCACCCCTCACTTTAAAAACAAAGAACAGCACAGGAAACAGGCCCTTCGGCCCTACAAGCCCGTGCCGCCCATTTTAACACTCAGTGAGTGCCCCATTCTAATCCTCCTCCTGCCTACGATTTTTGTCTACATCTCATGGACTCCACAATAAAGGGGGTGCAAATTTAGGGAATTATATATGTGCCAGATTAAGGGAGATTCAATTCAGGGACAATTTATTAACACCAATCAGCCTAAAAGTATTTTTTTGGGATGTGGGAGGAAACCGGAGCACCCGGAGAAAACTCACACAACCACGGGGAGAACGCGCAAACTCCCGCAGACACAGGCCCAAATCCATGTGTCTGCACAGCAACAGCGATAGTCTCTGAGCTGTCATGTTGCCTGTCAAATGGTCCAGTTTAAACGTCCACTAATTTTTACCTTGCATCCCCTTCATAACTGACCCTTCAACTAAAGACTTATAAAGCTCCGGGGCCTGATGGTATTTACCCCAGGCTGCTAAGGGAGGTGAGAGATGACATTGCTGGGCCTCTGACGCAAATCTTTGTCTCTTCTTTGGACACAGGTGAGGTCCCAGAGGACTGGAGGATTGCAAATGTAGTACCGTTGTTTAAAAGGGTCAGAGGGATAACCCAGGGAACTATAGGCCGGTGAGCTTGACTTCAGTTATAGGTAAGCTAATGGAGAGGATCCTCAGGGACAGGATGTATGAGCATCTGGAGCGCTGCGATCTGATCAGGGATACGCAGCATGGCTTCATTAAGGGGAGGTCGTGCTTTACGAATCTAGTGGAATTTTTTGAAGAGGTGACAAAAACAGTTGATGAAGGACAAGCTGTTGATGTCGTCTACATGGATTTCAGTAAGGCGTTTGACAAGGTTCCCCATGGTAGGCTGATAAAAAAGGTGAAGGCGCATGGGATACAGGGCCAGGTATGTAGATGGGTTGAGAACTGGCTTGGGAGGAGGAGACAGCGGGTAGTAGTGGAAGGCTCTTTTTCCAACTGGAGGTCAGTCACTAGTGGTGTGCCACAGGGCTCAGTACTAGGACCTCTTCTATTTGTGGTGTATATAAATGACTTGGAAGAGGGGGTAGGTGGTGTGATCAGCAAATTTGCTGATGACACTAAGATACTTGGATTGGCGGGTACTGAGGAGCAGTGCCAGGCAATACAACATGACATAGGCTGGTAGATTGGGCAGATAGATGGCAAATGGAATTTAATCCGGATAAATGCGAGGTGATGCATTTTGGCCGGAATAATGTAGAGGGGAGTTATAGGATAAAAGGTAAAACTATCCGGAGTATAGAGACGCAGAGAGACCTGGGGGTGCAGGTTCACAAGTCTCTAAAGGTGTCAGTACAGGTGGAAAAAGTGATAAAGTGTATGGTATGTTAGCCTTCATAGGAAGGGGTATAGAATACAAGAGTAGGAGTTTGATGTTGCAAGTGTATAGAACGTTGGTTAGGCCTCACTTGGAGTACTGCGTCCAGTTCTGGTCGCCGTACTACCGGAAGGATGTGGAGTCCCTGGAGAGAGTGCAGAGGAGTTTTACCAGGATGCTGCCTGGTATGGAAGGGCTGTCTTACGAGGAAAGGTTGAACGCACTGGGGTTGTTTTCCCTTGAAAGAAGTTGGCTGAGAGGGGATCTATTAGAGGTATATAAGATTATGAGGGGTATAGATAGAGTAAATGGTGGTAAGCTTTTTCCACCATTAGATTCGGATAGAACGAGGGGTCACAGCCTTAGGGTGAGGGGGGCTATGTATAAGACTAATATTAGAACATAGAAGATAGAACATTACAGCACAGAACAGGCCCTTCGGCCTTCGATGTTGCACCGACCAATATAAAAAGCAATGACCCTCCAAACTAAACCATTCCCTTCTCTTCCATATACTTATCAACTAACCTCTTAACGCCACCAAACTTGGTCATCTACAACTGCCGCAGGCAGGGCACTTCCACTCCCGAACCACGCTTTGGGTAAAGAACCTACTTCTGATATCCGTCCTATAACTATCACCCTTAATTTAAAGCTGTGTCCCCTCGTGCTAGCTTTCTCATCCTAGGAAAAAGGCTATCACTTTCCACCCTATCTAAACCTCTAATCATCTTATATGTTTCGATCAGGTCCCCTCTTAGCACCTCCTTTCTAACAAAACAACCTCAAATCCCTCAGCCTCTCTTCATAAGACCTGCCCTCCATACCAGGCAACATCCTGGTAAACCTCCTCTGTACCCTCTCCAATGCCTCCACATCTTTCTTATAATGCGGGGACCAGAACTGACACAATACTCCAAGTGCGGCCGCACTAGAGTTTTGTACAGTTGCAACATGACGTTGCGGCTCCGAAATTCAATCCCCCTACCAATAAAAGCTAAGACTCCGTATGCCTTCTTAACAACCTTATCAACTTGACTGCTTACTTTCAGGGATGTATGCACATATACACCAAGATCCCTCTGTTCATCAACACTATTAAGAATCCTACCATTAGCCCTATACTCTAACACGTTTATTGTTCCTGCCAAAGTGAATTACCTCACATTTCTCACATTAAACTCCATTTGCCACCTCTCGGCCCAGCTCTGCAACTTGTCCAAGTCACTCTGCAAACTATAACACCCCACTTCACTATCTACCACTCCACCGACTTTAGTGTCATCTGCAAATTTACTAATCCATCCTTCAATACCCTCATCCAGATCATTTATAAAAATTACAAACAGCAGGGGCCCCAAAACAGACCCCTGAGGTACACCACTTGTCACCGAACTCCACGATGAATATCTCCCATCAACCTCACCCTCTGTCTTCTATCTGCCAGCCAATTCCTAATCCAATTAGCTAATCACCCTCTATCCCATACATCTGCATTTTCTGCAGAAGCCTTCCATGGGGCACCCTATCAAACGCCTTACTGAGTCCATATATACCACATCACTGCCTTACCCCATCCACCTTTTGGTCACTTTTTCAAAAAACTCAATGAGGTTAGTAAGGCATGACCTACCCTTCACAAACCATGTTGACTATCGCAATCAATTCATTAGATTAGAGGGCATTTTTTCACACAAAGGGTAGTGGGGGTGTGGAATGCACTACCGAGTAAGGTGGTGGGAGCAGGCACGCTAGGGTTGTTTAAGGTTCTCTTGGACAGCCACATGAGCGGTCTGCAGATAGAGGGATATAGGAGGACTGTTTAAATACTTTAATTGTTTCCACAGGCTATTCGGTCCACCTTGTTGACCAACAAGGTGCATGCATTCGGCAGGTCGTGCGAGGGCTGCTCCTGGATGTTGCTTCAGGAGTGGCCTAGTGCTTCACGTTGTTAGTGTATGCTTAAACTGGACCATCTGATGGGCAACATGACAGCTCAGAGACTATCGCTGTTGCTGTGCAGACACATGGATTTGGGCCTGTGTCTGTGGGAGTTTTGCGCGTTCTCCCCGTGGTTGCGTGGGTTTTCTCCGGGTGCTCCGGTTTCCTCCCACATCCCAAAAATGTGCTTTTAGGCTGATTGGGTAACAAATTGTCCCTATATTGGTCTCTATATGTCATTAAGACGTTAGGATGGCAGCGCGGGCTCGTTGGGCCGAAGGGCCTGTTTCCCGTGCTGTGTTGTTCTTTGTTCTTTGTTCTTTGTAACTAAGGGGAACAGCTGCTCCCTCTCCACCCTGTCCATGTCCCTCAATCTAATAAGGATCACACAGTGGTTAGAGCTGCTGCTTCACAGCACCAGAAACCTGGGTTTAATTCCCTCTCTGTGCAGAGTCTGCATGTTCTCCCTGTGTCTGCATGGGTTTCGTCTGGATGCTTCAGTTTCCTCCCACAGCCTGAAGAACAAGTGGGTTAGGTACATTGACCTGAACAGGTGCCAGAGTGTGGTGACTAGGGGAATTTCACAGTAACTTCATTGCAGTGTTAATGTAAGCCTTAACTGTGACATAATAAATAAACTTTAACTTTATTTTCTTAAAAATTTTTTTATCAGTCACAAGTGGGCTCACATTAACACTGCAATGAAGTTACTGTGAAAATTCCCTCAGTCGCCATGCTCTGGCACCTGTTTGGGTCAATGCACCCCACCCCACAAGTCTTTCCGACTGTGGGAGGAAACCGGAGCACCTGGAGGAACCCAAGCAGACATGGGGAGAACATGCAGACTCCACACAGACAGTGATGCAGGGTGGGAATCAAACCCGAGTCCCAGACCCTGTGAAGCAGCAGTGCTAACCTACTGTGCCATCCACACCTCAATCACATTGCCCCTCAGTTCTCTCTCTGCTCCAGAGAAAACAACCCAAGCTGATCCAACCTTTCTTCATAACTTTAAACTCTTTATAACAAAAACAGCACGGGGAAACAGGCCCTTCGGCCCAACGAGCCCGCGCCGCCACCCCGATGTTCCCACCTCTACCCGTGATCCCTGTCCATGTTTATAGATCTATGGATTAAAAACCAAATTTGAGACAATTTAGGAGAATTTGTTTTGCCAATTAGCCTAAGAGCACATCTTTGGGATGTGGGAGGAAACCAGAGCACCCGGAGAAAACCCACTCAAGCACGGGGAGAATGCGCAAACTCCCACAGACACAGGCCCAAATCCATGTATCTGCACAGCACAGCGATAGTCACTGAGCTGTCGTGTTGCCCATCAAATGGTCCAGGTCAAGCATACACTAACGACGTGAAGCACTAGGATACTCTCGAAAAAAAATCCAAGAGCAGCCCTCTCACGACCCATCGCGTGTATGTCCCTCGTTAGACAACAAGGTGGACCAAAGCACTTATAGGATAAAAACAAGTACATCAATATCATCATCTATTTACACACTTCCCAGGGACTCCCAAGGCTCATGATCCCTATTTTAAATCAGTTTTCTATACCCTCCATTCCCATTCTGTTCATGTGCCCATCTAAGTATTTCTTAAATAACTCCAGAGTGCATGCCCCCACCACTTTACTTGGCAGTGCATTCCATACCCCCACCACCCTCTGTGTGCAAAAACTCCCTCTAGCATCCAAATTATACCTTACCCCCCTCACCCTAAGCCCGTGACCCCTCGTGCTATTTGAGTCCATCCTAGGAAAAAGCTTAACCCTGTTTACTCTATCTATACCCCTCATAATCTTGTACACCTCTATTAGATTTCCTCTAAGTCTATGTCTTTCTAAGGAAAACAGTCCCAATTTGCCTAACCTCTCCTCGTAACTCAGACCTTCCATACCAGGCAGCATCCTGGTAAACCTCCCCTGTCCCTCAGCCTCTGCAGCCTGTCCTACACCTTGAACTTTGGTCCTTTGCCAAGTTTTCCCCAGTTGTGCTAAATAGTCCAGATTCTATAAAGCCAGTGTTGGTGTCATCTAATCAGCAGCTTCCTGAATTACAGCCTTGGAACCTGAGAGAGGAAAATAACAGAGCACATGGTGTGAAATTATCTTGGATTACACAGTGACTGAGAGGAGGGTGTGAGTGGAAAGAAGGCTGGGCTGAAATCCCTATAACAGCACAATATTTATCCCCACTTAATAAGCAGTTAATGCAGCAAGGCAGCATAGGAGGCTATTCAGCCCATCATTTCAGTGAAAGATCTATCCAATTCGTTCCACTTACCCGTGGAAAGGTTACAGCATAGAAGGAGGCCATTTGGCCCATCTTACACATGTCAGACAGAGGATATCCAGGTGTCTTTTCCAATTCCACCTTCCAGCACCCAGCTCATAGCCCTGTAGCTTACAGCATTCATGGTGCAGATCCAGGTTCTTTATAAAAAGAGTTTAGGGTCTCTGTCTCCACCACAAATTCAAGCAGTAAATTCCAGATACTCAATACCCTCTGCGTAAAAAAGTTCTTCCTCAAGTTCCCTCTACACCTTCTCCAGCTTATCATGGATCTATGTCCCCTGGTTCTAGAATTCTCCACTGAGGGACACAGTTTTATTTGTCCACTCTGTCCATTCCCCTGATAATTCTGTACAACTTCATCAAGTCACCTCTCAGTCCTTGTTCCAGAAAAAAATAACCCCAACCTATCTGATCTCTGCTCAGAACTACACTTTCCCAGCCTCAGCAATATTCTTGTAAACTTCCTCTGCCCTCTCTGCAGATAATTACATCCTTTCTGTGATGTGGCAACCAAAACTGCACACAATACTCCAGCTGTGACTCCACCAGTGTTTTATAAAATTCCCAGCATTACAACCAGGTTTGATTCCTGGCTTGGGTCACTGTCTGTGTGGAGTTTGTACGTTCTCCTCTGCTGTCTTGGGTGGGTTTCCTCTGGATGCTCCGGTTTCCTCCCACAGTCTGAAAGACGTGCTGGTTAGGGTGCATTGACCGGGCTAAATTCTCCCTCCATGTACCAGAGCAGGAGTGTGACAACTAGGGGATTATCACAGTAACTTTATCGCAATGTTAATGTAAGCCTAACCTGTGACTAATAAATTTATATTCTATACCTGTGCTAATGAAGGAGAGCATTCTATCTGCCCTCATTAACACTCTGTGTTTACTTGAATTGGTGCCTTTAGGGGGCTCTGTACTTGCATGCCAAGATCTCTCACTTCATCTACCTCTTTTTGTACATTCTCATTTATTGTGTGTTCCCCATAACTGTTTGGTCTCCCTGAATGCATTCATCTGGCACTCCACCGCCTCTCCACCCACCCCTCAATATTATTCTGGGGATTATTGCTATCCTCTACACTATCCACTACTTGGCCAATTCTGTGTGTCATCTTCCCACTGTGCCTCCCATCTCCATGTCTAACTTGTTAATATATAACACAAACAGCAAGGCTCCCAACACCTGCCCTGTCGAACATCACTCCAAACATTTCCATTCTCTACTCCTTCCTCATTGCTTTCTTTTCGTTTACTCAGTGTTCATACAATTCCATTTGGAAACTTCTTAAAGAACAAAGAACATCACAGCACGGGAAACAGGCCCTTTGGCCCAACGAGCCCGCGCCACCATTTCATCATTGTGAGTGCCCTCTTCCACCTATGAAGTTTGTCTATACCTACTGGACTCCACACAACGGATCCATAACCAGATTGAGGAATGACTAATTTAGGGACAATTTGTTAACACCAATCAGCCTAAGAGCACATCTTTGGGATGTGGGAGGAAACCGGAGCGCCCGGAGAAAACCCACGCAAGCACGGGGAGAATGTGCAAACTCCCACAGACACAGGCCCCAAATCCATGTATCTGCACAGCACAGCGATAGTCACTGAGCTGTCGTGTTGCCCATCAGATGGTCCAGGTCAAGCGTACACTAACTACGTGAAGCACTAGACAACTCTCGAAGCAACATCCAAGAGCAGCCCTCTCACGACCCATCGCGTGTATGCCCCTCGTTAGACAACAAGGTGGACCAAAGCACCTGTAGGATAAAAGAAAAGACATCAATAAACATACACAACTTATTCTTATTGAATTTGCTCCTTGAGGCAATACTTTCCAGATCCCAACTCACTGTGAGAAAGCATTTATAAGTGGCATGTTGGCACAATGGGTTAGTGCTGCTGCCTCACAGTGCCAGGGACCCATATTCAATTCCCAGCTTGAGTCACTGTCCGTGTGGAGTCTGCACATTCCCCCCATGTCTACATGGGTTTCCTCCAGGTGCCCTGGTTTCCTCCCACAGTCTGAAAGACGTGCTGGTTAGGGTGCATTGACCTGATCAGGTGGCAACTCAGGGATTTTCACAGTAACTTCATTGCAGTGTAAATGTAAGCCTACTTGTGACACTAATAAATAAACTTTTAACTTCTCCACATCACTTCCTTGAGTTTTTTTTTCCCCTCAATTCTCTCCATCTTGTTTCCCTCGGGTTACCCACCCTCCTGTCACTGGGAACACACTTTCCTGTGGGTACAGATGATACCCAGTGTGACTGGGGCAAGGGGTGCACATCCTCTCTCCAACCTCTTGACTCATGGCAGCCTCTGACGCAGTCTGACTGCTCTGTCCTTCTCCCCACACCCCCACCCCACCCCCAGCTGGGTGGGATTGCTTTCTCCTGGATCCATTCTTGACTATCCAATCACAGCTAGAAAATCTCACACAATGGTTTCTCTCCTGGCTTTTGTACATTGACTTCAGTGTCATTCCAGGACCAATCCTTGGTTCCCTCGAGTTTTTCATCTGCAGGCTGCCTCTTGGTAACATTATTGAAAGCCACAGCATTTGTTTTCATGTGTCAGCAGATGGTACTCAGATCGATGTCACCACCATCTCTTTCTCACTACCTCGACGGGAACTAAATTAACACGTGGCTTCATCAGAGAATCTTCAGCAGGGAGAGGCCCTTCGGCCCAAAGTGCTCCGTGCTGACCAAAATCCCCATCTAAGTTAACCCCATTACCTGTATTTGGCCCATATCCCTATAAATCTTTCCTTTGTGTGTATCTGTCCAAATACCTTTTGAATGTTGTCAATGTCTCTGCCTCAACCACTTCCTCCAACAGCTCATTCCACACATGTCCCACCCTCTGTGTAAAAGAGTTCCATTATATTTTCCTCTCTTAAGCCTCTGCCCTCTAGCTCTCAATTCCCCAACCCTGGGTAAAAGACTGAGTGCATTAACCCTATCCATGCTTCTCATGATGTTATACATCTCGATAAGATCACTCCTCAGTCTCCTACACTCAAAAGGAAAAGTCCTTACCTGTCCAACCTCTCCCTATAATTCAGTCCTTTGAGCCTTTGTAAATCTCTTCTGCACTCTCTCCAGTTTAATAATGTCTTTCCTATTGCAAGGTGACCAAAACTGAACACAATAGTCCAGGTGCAACCTCACCAACATCCTGTATAACTGCAACATACCTTCCCAACTTCTATACTCAACACCCTGCCTGATGAAGGCCAGCATGCCAAACACCTTCTTCAATGCCCTATCAACCTGTAACTCCACACTTAGAGAATTGTGCATCTGATCTCCAAGATTCCTCTGTTCTACAATACTCCCTGAGCTCCTACCATTCGCTATGATCCTGCCCTGATTTGACTTTCCAAAATGTAACACCTCACACTTATCTGTGTTGAACTCCATTTGCCATTTCTTGGCCCATTTCCCCAGCTGATCAAAATTTTTGATAACCTTCCTTACTGTCTACAGCACCATCTATTTTAATGTCATCTGCAAACTTACTGTTCATGCCTTGTACATTCTCATCCAAATTGTTGATATAGAATCATACAATCCCTACAGTGCAGAAGGAGGCCATTTGGCCCATGTAGTCTGCTGTGACACCTATCCCACACAGGCCCTATTCCCATAACCCCATGCATTTACGCCAGCCAATTCGCCTAACTCTAAGAGGCAAATTTAGCATGGCCAACCCACTTAAACAGAACATCTTTCAGACTGTGGGAGGAAACCCACACAGACACTGGGAGAACATGCAAACTCCACACAGACAGTGATGTGGAAATCAATCCTGGATCCCTGACAAGTGAGGCAGCAGTGCTAACCCACTGTGCTAGCGTTCCATCCCATTAGATAACAAACTGATACAGATATATGGATAACAAACAGCAATGGGCCCAGTTCTGACCCCTGAGGCATACCAATAATCACAGGCCTCCAGTCCGACAAGCATCCTTTCACCATTACCCTCTGCTTTCTCCCATCCAGCCAATTGTATATCCAATTTGCCAGCTCTCCCTGGATTCCATGTGATCTAACTTTCCAGAGCAGCCTACCACGTGGAACTTTATCCAAGGCCTCACTGAAGTCCATATAGATGATGTCTACCACCCTGACCTCATCAATCTTCCTGATTGTCAAATAACTCTAACAAATGTTTATAGTATGGTCTTCCATACACAAAGCCACGCTGACTCCTCCTAATCAAACCCTGGCTTTCTAAATGCTTGTATATCTTATCCCTCAGAATCCTCTCGAGTAACTCACCCACCACAGATGTTATGCTTACCGGTCTATAATTCTAGGATTTTCTCTGCAGCCCTTCTTAAATAAGAACACAATATTTGCTCCCCTTCAATCTCCTTGTACTTCACCCGCGGCTAACGATGATACAAATATCTCAGCAGGGCTCCCGGAATTCTTCGCCAGTCTCACTCTGTGTTCTTGTATATATCAGGTCAGAGCCAGGAGTTTTATCCACTTTCATACATTTTAATCCTTCCATCACCTCCTCTACTGTAATGTGAACTGTCCCTAATATATTGCCACTAACTTTCCCAGGTTCCCAAATCCTCATGTCTTTCTTCATGGTAAACACAGAGGAGAAATATTCATTGAGAACTTCACCCACTTCCCACAGTTTACACATGTCCACTTTGGTCCTTGAGGGGTCCTATTCTCTCTCTAGTTATCCCGCACTCTCTCGGCACAAATATCCTCCCAATTCAATATGAGAAAGACTCTTTATTTTTAGTTCCCAGCCCAAACTCTGCACCCGGCTTCCCCACTCCCACCCCCTTCCCCATTCCATCCTCCTTCCTCACTCCACCCCTTCCCCATTAACCCAATCTGTCTGTAACTTGCTGTTGCATTGACCCCAGAGATGAGTTTCCAATCAGGGATTTACATCATCTCTAGCTGAGTGGCACTGTGGGTTGGTATTGCTGCTTCTCAGTGCCAGAGACTCGGGTTTGATTCTTGGCTCAGGTCACTGTCTGTGTGGAGTCTGCATGTTCTCCCCGTGTCTGTGTGAGTTTTAGAACATAGAACGTAGAACATTACAGCACAGAATAGGCCCTTCGGCCTTCGATGTTGCGCCGACCAATATAAAAAGCAATGCCCCTCCAAACTAAACCATTCCCTTCTCTTCCATATACTTATCAACTAACCTCTTAAACGCCACCAAACTTGGCGCATCTACAACTGCTGCAGGCAGGGCATTCCACTCCCGAACCACCCTTTGGGTAAAGAACCTGCCTCTGATATCCGTCCTATAACTATCACCCCTTAATTTAAAGCTGTGTCCCCTCGTGCTAGCTTTCTCCATCCTAGGAAAAAGGCTATCACTGTCCACTTTTCTCCCACAGTCAAAAGATGTGTGGGTTAGGTGAATTGGCCATGCTAAATTGCCCCCATAGGGGACTAGCTAGGATAAATGCATGAGGTAATATGGATAGGACTTGGGTGGGATTGTGGTCAGTACAGACTCAATGGGCTGAATGGCCTCCTCCTACACTGTAGGGATTCTATGATCACTTCTACCCCCGGTTACAGCTCATTGCTACTCAGACCGTCAGCCAATGGCCTTTTCCCAATTTGTTCACAGGATGTGGGTGTCGTGGCCAACATTTATTGTCCATCCCAAGGGCATTTAATAGTCAACCACATTACTCTGGCTCGGAGTCACATGATAAGAACAGCTGAACTAGGATAGAAATGACCACCAGGCCCCTCAAGCCTGCTCCATCACTGAATAAGATTACAGCACCCCCACAGTACAGGAGGAGGCTGTGATACTGCACTGACCAGGTCCTATCCTTATAACCTCACTTATTTACCCTGCTAACCACCCCGCCGACACTAAAGGGAGAATTTAGCACGGCCAAACCACCTAACCCGCACGTCTTTGGAGTGTGGGAGAAAACCAGAGCACCCAGAGGAAATCCACGCAGATTCAGGGAGAACATCTCCACACGATGTTGGAGATTATGACTGATCTTTTCATGGGCGCTCGGCCTCTGACCTTCTCCAAGATGGCCTTCACGACACACGACAGCGCAAAGTCGCTGAGCAGAGACTGATAGTCAAGTTCCGCACACGAGGATGGCTTCAACTGGGATCTTGGGTTCATGTCACACTATTTGTAACCCTCATGACTTGCCTGGGCTTGTAAAATCTCACTCACTGTCCTGTCTGGAGACAATACACATCTCTTTAACCAGTGCTTAACCCTCTCTCCACTCACATTGTCTGTACCTTTGTGATTTGATTACCTGTAGACACTCGCATTCCAACCATTATTCTGTAAATTGAGTTTGTTCTATATATGCCCTGTTGTGAATAGAACTCCCCATTCACCTGACGAAGGAGCAGTGCTCCGAAAGCTAATGGCTTTCGTTACCAAATAAACCTGTTGGACTTTAACCTGGAGTTGTAAGATTTCTTACTATGATTACTCCAGTCCAATGCCGGCATCTCCACATCATGATCTTTTTATGGACTCAGCTCCACTTACCCACCCACTCACCATAACCATTAATTCCTTTACTGTTCAAAAATTTATCTATCCTTGCCTTAAAAACATTCAATGAGAGAGCCTCAACTGCTTCACTGGGCAGGGAATTCCACAGATTCACAACACTGTGTAAAAAGGTTCCTCCTCAACATGTAGGCCAAACTGGGTAAGGACGGTAGATTTCCTTCCCTAAAGGATACGAGTGACCCAGATGGGTTTTTCCGACAATGGTCTCATGGTCATCAGTAGATTCTTAATTCCAGATATTTTTTATTGAATTCAAATTCCACCATCTGCCGTGGCGAGATTTGAACCCAGGTCCCCTGAACATTACGCTGTCTCTCTGGATTACTAGCAAAGAACAAAACAGCACGGGAAACAGGCCCTTCGGCCCAACGAGCCCGCAATACCACCCTGATAACCCAGTAACAATAACACTGCTCCATCTCCCCAGATTCGATTCTTCTAATTGGCTACTGTCCCACATTCCACATCATCCAAAATTCACTCTGAAACAACAGAATGAATTTTTGTCTCCATGGTTCTGGACAGACTGTGTCTGGAGGCTCACCACACCTCACACAGGGGGCAAGGCTGGGAAGATAGGGCACCCACAAACACTATCAGCCGCTACAGGAACCAAACACACACTGTTGGCATCACTCACCAGCCAACTGGCTCCTCAGGAAGTTCCACCCCTTTAAAGTAACGACAAAGATGCAAGTTGTTGTTATCAAAACCCTTGACAATTTGAACAGTTGTGAGATTTTGTCAGATGCTCCCACTGTTCAGATACTCTCTGTGAGGATAATAAGCAGGGTGGGAAGAAGATGGTTTTACTGAACCGCTTTAAAATGGCAGCTTACCCATGGTAAAGTCACATGACAATGGAAGCCCAATGTGATTCGCTGAGTGGTTGCCTTCTAGGACCCAATGATACCCATGTGACAGGAAGCACCTTGTTTCATAGCTTCATCTTCATTGAATCACATGATCCCCAAAAAGACCCAATCCCTCATTTCATCACTGGTCAGCTGACTCATGGGTTGTTGACATCACTGAATGGACATTCCCACCACGGCAATGGACAAAGAAAATCTCAGAATGAGGTGGGAAAGCAGGCCATTGGTAATTGGTGCTGAATCCTAACGTCTTAATCCTTGACTTTAGGCTATGCCTATTGTGGAAGATTCCCATATAGGGACCAATATAGGGACAATTTGTTACCCAATCAGCCTAAAAGCACATTTTTGGGATGTGGGAGGAAACCGGAGCACCCGGAGAAAACCCACGCAACCACGGGGAGAACGTGCAAACTCCCGCAGACACAGGCCCAAATCCATGTGTCTGCACAGCAACAGCGATAGTCTCTGAGCTGTCATGTTGCCCATCAGATGGTCCAGTTTAAGCATACACTGACGACTTGAAGCACTAGGCCACTCCTGAAGTAACATCCAAGAGCAGCCCTCGCACGACCTGCCGAATGCATGCGCCTTGTTGGTCAACAAGGTGGACTGAATAGCCTGTGGAAACAAATAATGTATTTAAACAGTCCTCCTATATCCCTCTATCTGCAGACCGCTCATGTGGCTGTCCAAGAGACCCTTAAACAACCCTAGCGTGCCTGCTCCCACCACCTTACTCGGTAGTGCATTCCACACCCCCACTACCCTTTGTGTGAAAAAATGCCCTCTAATATTAGTCTTATACATAGCCCCCCTCACCCTAAGGCCGTGACCCCTCGTTCTATCAGAATCTAATGGTGGAAAAAGCTTACCACCATTTACTCTATCTATACCCCTCATAATCTTATATACCTCTAATAGATCCCCTCTCAGCCGACGTCTTTCAAGGGAAAACAACCCCAGTGCGTTCAACCTTTCCTCGTAAGACAGCCCTTCCATACCAGGCAGCATCCTGGTAAATCTCCTCTGCACTCTCTCCAGGGATTCCACATCCTTCCGGTAGTACGGCGACCAGAACTGGACGCAGTACTCCAAGTGAGGCCTAACCAACGTTCTATACACTTGTAACATCAGACTCCTACTCTTGTATTCTATACCCCTTCCTATGAAGGCTAACATACCATACGCTTTCTTTATCACTTTCTCCACCTGTACTGACACCCTCAGAGACTTGTGAACCTGCACCCCCAGGTCTCTCTGCATCTCTATACTCCGGATAGTTTTACCTTTTATCCTATAACTCACCTCTACATTATTCCGGCCAAAATGCATCACCTCGCATTTATCCGGATTAAATTCCATTTGCCATCTATCTGCCCAATCTACCAGCTTATCTATGTCATGTTGTATTGCCTGGCACTGCTACTCAGTCCCTGCCAATCCAAGTATCTTAGTGTCATCAGCAAATTTGCTGATCACACCACCTACCCCCTCTTCCAAGTCATTTATATACACCACAAATAGAAGAGGTCCTAGTACTGAGCCCTGTGGCACACCACTAGTGACTGACCTCCAGTTGGAAAAAGAGCCTTCCACTAATACCTGCTGTCTCCTCCTCCCAAGCCAGTTCTCAACCCATTCTACATACCTGGCCCTGTATCCCATGCGCCTTCACCTTTTTTATCAGCCTACCATGGGGAACCTTGTCAAACGCCTTACTGAAATCCATGTAGACGACATCAACGGCTTGTCCTTCATCAACCGTTTTTGTCACCTCTTCAAAAAATTCCACTAGATTCGTAAGGCACGACCTCCCCTTAACGAAGCAATGCTGCGTATCCCTGATCAGATCGCAGCGCTCCAGATGCTCAAACATCCTGTCCCTGAGGATCCTCTCCATTAGCTTACCTATAACTGAAGTCAAGCTCACTGGCCTATAGTTCCCTGGGTTATCCCTCTGACCCTTTTTAAACAACGGTACTACATTTGCAATCCTCCAGTCCTCTGGGACCTCCCCTGTGTCCAAAGAAGAGACAAAGATTTGCGTCAGAGGCCCAGCAATGTCATCTCTCACCTCCCTTAGCAGCCTGGGATAAATACCATCAGGCCCCGGAGCTTTATAAGTCTTTATGCTACCTAAAAGCCCCAACACTTTGTCCCTCGTAATGATTATTTCCTTTAACGGGTCCTCAAATTCCTCAAAGCCGGCATCAGACATCAGGCCCCTCTCCCGCGTGAATACCGACGCAAAGTATTCATTCAAGATCTCCCCCATTCCCTCAGGCTCTAAGCATAGATCCCCTCCTCTGTCCCTGAGAGGTCCAATCTTCCCTCTAACCATCCTTTTGCTCCTTACACAGGAGTAAAATGCCTTAGGATTTTCCTTAATCCTACCTGCCTGGGAATATCCCTACCTGGAGATTCCCCTCCGAGTCACTCACTATCCTGACTTGGAAATATATCGGCCGCTCCTTCACTGTCGCTGGGCCAGAATCCTGGAACTCCATCCCTAACAGCACTGTGGGTGTACCTACATCTCAGGGACTGCAGCGGCTGAAGGAGGCAGCTCCCCAGCACCTTCTGAAGGGGCAATTAGGGATGGGTAATCAGTGCTGATCTAGCCAGTGACATCCACATCCCATAAATGAATAAAAGAAACACAGAGGCTGGAATTTTGCCATCCCCCCCTCTATGGGGGTCGGAGCAGGTGAGGGGCAGCCAGTGGAAAGGTGTGTTGACCTTGGGTGGGATTTTTCAGTTTAGGGCTGAGTGTAAAATCCGGCCTGTTCTCTCTCAGCTGTGGGTGATAGCCCTCTCTGGCTCTCAGTAAAATCAAAATCATTTCTTCAGTTCTCAGTTAACCCCATATTGCCCCTCCTAGTTCTATAATCATCAGGCTGGTAACGTGGCTCCTGTTGTTATCTTCATATTAGAACCGTGGAAATTTACAGCTCAGAAACAGGCCTTTTGGCCCTTCTTGTCTGTGCTGAACCATTTTTTGTTTAGTGTCACTGACCTGCACTTGGACCATATCCCTCCCCACGCCCCCCTCATCCATCAACCCGTCCAAGGTTTTCTTAAACATTAAAAGTGAGCCCACATTTACCACTTTATCCGGCAGCACATTCCACACTCCCACCACTCTCTGTGTGAAGAAGCCCCCCTAATATTCCTTTTAAACTTTTCCCCTTTCACCCTTAACCCATGTCCTCTGGTTTTTTTCTCCCCTGGCCTCAGTGGAAAAGTCTGCTTGCATTCACTCTCTCTATACCCATCAAAATCTGATACACCTCTATCAAATCTCCCCTCATTCTTCTACACTCCAGTGAATAAAGCCCTAACCTATTCAATCTCTCTCTGTAACTCAGCTTCCCAAGTCCCGGCAACATCCTTGTGAACCTTCTCTGCACTCTTTCAACCTTATTTACATCCTTCCTGTAATTAGGTGACCAAAACTGTACACATCACTCTAAATTTAGCCTCACCAATGCCTTATATAAAGAAGAACAAAGAACAAAACAGCACGGGGAAACAGGCCCTTCGGCCCAACGACCCGCGCCACCACCTCGATGTTCCCACTTCTACCCGTGATCCCTGTCCATGTTTATAGATCTATGGATTAAAAACCAAATTTGAGACAATTTAGGGACAATTTGTTATCACCAATTAGTCTAAGAGCACATCTTTGGGATGTGGGAGGAAACCGGAGCTCCCGGAGAAAACCCACGCAAGCACGGGGAGAATGCGCAAACTCCACAGACACAGGCCCAAATCCATGTATCTGCACAGCACAGCGATAGTCACTGAGCTGTCGTGTTGCCCATCAAATGGTCCAGGTCAAGCGTACACTAACGACGTGAAGCACTAGGATACTCTCAAAAAAAATCCAAGAGCAGCCCTCTCACGACCCATCGCGTGTATGCCCCTCGTTAGACAACAGGTGGACCAAAGCACTTTAGGATAAAACAAGTACATCAATATCATCATCTATTACACACTTCCCAGGGACTCCCAGGCTCATGATCCCTATTTTAAATCAGTTTTCTATACCCCTCCATTCCCATTCTGTCATGTGCCCTCTAAGTATTTCTTAATAACTCCAGAGTACCTGCCTCCACCACTTTACTTGGCAGCGCATTCCATACCCCCACCACCCTCTGTGTGAAAAAACTCCCTCTAGCATCCAAATTATACCTTACCCCCCTCACCCTAACCCGTGACCCCTCGTGCTATTTGAGTCCATCCTAGGAAAAAGCTTAACCCTGTTTACTCTATCTATACCCCTCATAATCTTGTACACCTCTATTAGATCTCCTCTAAGTCTATCTTGTCTTTCTAAGGAAAACAGTCCCAATTTGCCTAACCTCTCCTCGTAACTCAGACCTTCCATACCAGGCAGCTCCTGGTAAACTCCCCTGTCCCTCAGCCTCTGCAGCCTGTCCTACACTTGAACTTTGGTCCTTTTGCCAGTTTTCCCCAGTTGTGCTAAATAGTCCGATTCTTATAAGCCAGTGTTGGTGTCATCTAATCAGCAGCTTCTGAATACAGCCTTGGAACCTGAGAGAGGAAAAATAACAGAGCACATGGTGTGAAATTATCTTGGATACACAGTGACTGAGAGTGAGGGGTGTGGAGTGGAAGAAGGCTGGGCTGAAATCCCTATAACAAGCACAATATTTATCCCCACTTAATAAGCAGTTAATGCAGCAAGGCAGCAGAGGAGGCTATTCAAGCCCATCATTTCAGTGAAAGATCTATCCAATTCGTTCCACACCCGTGGAAAGGTTACAGCATAGAAGGAGGCGGCATTTTGCCCATCTTACACATGTCAGACAGAGGATATCCAGGTGTCGTTTTCCAATTCCACCTCCAGCACCCAGCTCATAGCCCTGTAGCTTACAGCATTCATGGTGCAGATCCAGGTTCTTTATAAAAAGAGTTTAGGGTCTCTGTCTCCCACCACAAATTCAAGCAGTAAATTCCAGATACTCAATACCCTCTGCGTAAAAAAGTTCTTCCCAAGTTCCCTCTACACCCTTCTCCAGCTTCACGGATCTATGTCCCCTGGTTCTAGAATTCTCCACTGAGGGACACAGTTTTTTTGTCCACTCTGTCCATTCCCCTGATAATTCTGTACAAACCTTCATCAAGTCACCTCTCAGTCCTTGTTCCCGACAAAATAACCCCAACCTATCTGATCTCTGCTCAAACTACACTTTCCCACCTCACAATATCTTGTAAACTTCCTCTGCCCGTCTCTGCAGATAATTACATCCTTTCTGTGATGTGGCAACCAAAACTGCACACAATACTCCAGCTGTGACTCCACCCAGTGTTTTATAAAATTCCCAGCATTACAACCAGGTTTGATTCCTGGCTGGGTCACCTGTCTGTGTGGAGTTTGTACGTTCTCCTCTGCTGTCTTGGGGTGGGTTTCCTCTGGATGCTCCGGTTTTCCTCCCACAAGTCTGAAAGACGTGCTGGGTTAGGGTGCATTGACCGGGCTAAATTCTCCCCCATGTACCAGAGCAGGAGTGTGACAAATAGGGGTTATCACGTAACTTTATTATCGCAATGTTAATGTAAGCCTACCTGTGACTAATAAATTTATATTCTATACCTGTGCAATGAAGGAGAGCATTCTCATCTGCCCACATAACACTCTGTGTTTACTTGAATTGGTGCCTTTGGGGGCTCTGTACTTGCATGCCAAGATCTCTCACTTCATCTACCTCTTTTTGTACATTCTCATTATTGTGTGTTCCCCATAACTGTTTTTGTCTCCCTGATGCATTCATCTGGCACTCCACCACCGCCTCTCCACCCACCCCCCTCAATATATTCTGGGATTATTGCTATCCTCTACAAACTATCCCTACTTGGCCAAATTCTGTGTGTCATCTTCCCACTGTGCCTCCCATCTCCATGTCTAACTTGTTAATATATAACACAAACAGCAAGGCTCCCAACACCTGCCCTGTCGAACATCACTCCAAACATTTCCATTCTCTACCTTCCTCATTGCTTTCTTTCGTTTTACTCAGTGTTCATACAATTTCCATTTGGAAACTTCTTTAAGAACAAAGAACATCACGCAATGGGAAACAGGCCCTTTGGCCCAACGAGCCCGCGCCACCATTTCATCATTGTGAGTGCCCTCTTCCACCTATGAAGTTTTGTCTATACCTACGGACTCCACACAACGGATCCTAACCAGATTTGAGGAATGACTAATTTAGGGACAATTTGTTAACCCCAATCAGCCTAAGAGCACATCTTTAGGGATGTGGGAAGGAACCGAGCGCCCCGGAGGAAACCCACGCAAGCACGGGGAGAAGCGCAAACTCCCACAGACACAGGCCCCAACATCCATGTATCTGCACAGCGACAGCGATAGTCACTGAGCTGTCGTGTTGCCCATCAGAATGGTCCAGGTCAAGCGTACACTAACGACGTGAAGCACTAGACAACCTCGAAGCAACATCCAAGAGCAGCCCTCTCAACGACCCATGCGTGTATGCCCCTCGTTAGACACACGGTGGACCAAAGCACTGTAGGATAAAAAAAGACAGCAATAAACATACACAACTTATTCTTATTGAATTTGCCGAACTTGAGGCAATACTTTCCAGATCCCACTCACTCGTGAGGAAAGCATTTATAAGTGGCATGTTGGCACATGTGGTTTAGTGCTGCTGCCTCACAGTGCCAGGGACCATATCATTCCCAGCTTGAGTCACTGTACGTGTGGGTCTGCACAATTCCCCCCATGTCTACCTCCAGGTGCCCCAGTTTCCTCCCACAGTCTGAAAGACGTGCTGGTTAGGGTGCATTGACCTGATCAGGTGGCAAACTCAGGGATTTTCACAGTACTTCATTGCAGTGTAATGTAAGCCTACTTTGACAACTAATAATAAACTTTTACTTCTCCATCACTTCCTTGAGTTTTTTTTTCCCCCTCAATTCTCTCCATCTTGTTCCCTCGGGTTACCCACCCTCCTGTCACTGGGAACACACTTCCTGTTGGGTACAGATGATACCCAGTGTGACTGGGGCAGAGGGGTGCACATCCTCTCTCCAACCTCTTGACTCATGGCAGCCTATGCGCAGTCTGACTGCTCTGTCCTTCTCCCACACCCCCACCCACCCCCAGCTGGGTGGGATTGCTTTCTCCTGGATCCATTCTTGACTATCCAATCACACTAGAAAATCTCACACAATGGTTTCTCTCCTGGCTTTTGTACATTTGACTTCAGTGTCATTCCAGGACCAATCCTTGGTTCCTCGAGTTTTTTTTCATCTGCAGCTGCCTCTTGGGTAACATTATTGAAAGCCACAGCATTTGTTTTTCATGTGTCAGCAGATGGTACTCAGATCGATGTCACCTACCATCTCTTTTTTTCCACTACCTCAGACTGGTAACTAATTACACGTGGCTTCATCGGCAGAGAATCTTCAGCAGGGAGAGGCCCTTCGCCCAAGTGCTCCGCTGACCAAAATCCCCATCTAAGTTAACCCCATTACCTGTTATTTGGCCCATATCCCTATAACATCTTCCTTTGTGTGTATCTGTCCAAATACCTTTTGAATGTTGTCAATGTCTCTGCCTCAACCACTTCCTCACAGCTCATTCCACACATGTCCCACCCTCTGTGTAAAAGTTCCATTATATTTTCCTCTTCTTAAGCCTCTGCCCTCTAGCTCTCAATTCCCCCCAACCCCTGGGTAAAAGACTGGTGCATTAACCCTATCCATGCTTCTCATGATGTTATACATCTCGATAAGATCACTCCTCAGTCCTACACTCAAAAAGGAAAAGTCCTTACCTGGTCCAACCTCTCCTATAATTCAGTCCTTTGAGCCTTTGTAAATCTCTTCTGCACTCTCTCCAGTTTAATAATGTCTTTCTATTGCAAGGTGACCAAAACTGAACACAATAGTCCAGGTGCAACCTCACCAACATCCTGTATAACTGCAACATACCTTCCCAACTTCTATACTCAACACCCCTGACTGAATGAAGGCCAGCATGCCAAACACTTCTTCAATGCCCTATCAACCTGTACTCCACACTTAGAGAATTGTGCATCTGATCTCCAAGATTCCTCTGTTCTACAATACTCCCTGAGCTCCTACCATTCGCTATGATCCTGCCCCCTGATTTGACTTTCCAAATGTAACACCTCACACTTATACTGTGTTGAACTCCATTTGCCATTCTTGCCCATTTCCCCAGCTGATCAAAATTTTTGATAACCTTCCTTCCTGTCTACAGCAACCATCTATTTTAATGTCTCTGCAAACTTACTGTTCATGCCTTGTACATTCTCATCCAATTGTTGATATAGAATCAACAATCCCCCTACAGTGCAGAAGGAGGGACATTTGGCCCATGTAGTCTGCTGTGACACCTATCCCACACAGGCCTATTCCCATAACCCCATGCATTTACGCCAGCCAATTCGCCTAACTCTAAGAGGCAAATTTACATGGCCAACCCACTTAAACAGAACATCTTTCAGACTGTGGGAGGAAACCCACACAGACACTGGAGAACATGCAAACTCCACACAGACAGTGGATGTGGAAATCAATCCTGGATCCCTGACAATGAAGTGAGCAAGTGCTAACCCACTGTGCTAGCGTTTCCCATCCCATTAGATAACAAACTGATACAGATATATGGATAACAAACATCAATGGGCCCAGTTCTGACCCTGAGGCATACCAATAATCACAGGCCTCCAGTCCGACAAGCATCTTTCACCATTACCCTCTGCTTTCTCCCATCCAGCCAATTGTATATCCATTTGCCAGCTCTCCTGGATTCCATGTTATCTAACTTTACAGAGGCAGCCTACATTGGAACTTATCCAAGGCCTCACTGAAGTCCATTATATGATGTCTACCACCCTGACATCATCAATCTTCCTGATTGTCAAATAACTCTACAAAAATGTTTTTTATAGTATGGTCTTCCATACACAAAAGCCACGCTGACTCCTCCTAATCAAACCCTGGCTTTCTAAATGCTTGTATATCTTATCCCTCAGAATCCTCTCGAGTAACTCACCACCACAGATGTTATGCTTACCGTCTATAATTCTAGGATTTTCTCTGCAGCCCTTCTTAAATAAGAACACAATATTTTGCTCCCCTTCAATCTCCTGTACTTCACCCGCGGCTAACGATGATACAAATATCTCAGCAGGCTCCCCGAATTCTTCGCCAGTCTCACTCTGTGTTCTGTATATATCAGGTCAGAGCCAGGAGTTTTATCCACTTTCATACATTTTAATCCTTCCATCACCTCCTCTACTGTAATGTGAAACTGTCCCTAATATATTGCCACTAACTTCCCAGGTCCCAAATCCTCATGTCTTTCTTCATGGTAAACACAGAGGAGAAATATTCATTGAGAACTTCACCCACTTCCCACAGTTTACAACATGTCCACTTTGGTCCTTGAGGGTCCTATTCTCTCTTTAGTTATCCCGCACTCTCTCTCGGCACAAATATCCTCCAATTCAATAATGAGAAAGACTCTTTATTTTTAGTTCCTCGCCCAAACTCTGCACCCGGCTTCCCCACTCCCACCCCCTTCCCCCCATTCCATCCTCCTTCCTCACCACCCCTTCCCCATTAACCCAATCTGTCTGTAACTTGCTGTTGCATTGACCCCAGAGATGAGTTTCCAATCAGGGATTTACATCATCTCTAGCTGAGTGGCACTGTGGGTTTGTAATTGCTGCTTCTCAGTGCCAGACTCGGGTTTGATTCTTTGGCTCAGGTCAATGTCTGTGTGGAGTCTCTGCATGTTCTCCCCGTGTCTGTGTGAGTTTTAGAACATGAACGTAGAACATTACAGCACAGAATAGGCCCTTCGGCCTCGCTGTTGTTGCCGACCAATATAAAAAGCAATGCCCCTCCAAATAAACCATTCCCCCTCTTCAATATATTATCAACTAACCTCTTAACGCCCACCAAACTTGGCTCATTCTACAAAACCGCTGCAGGCAGGGCATTCCCTCCCGAACCACCCTTTGGGTAAAGAACCTGCCTCTGATATCCGTCCTTAACTATCACCCCTTAATTTAAAGCTGTGTCCCCTCGTGCTAGCTTTCTCCATCCCTAGGAAAAAAGGCTATCACTGTCCACTTTTCTCCCACAGTCAAAAGATGTGTGGGTTAGTGAATTGGCCATGCTAAATTGCCCCCCATAGGGGACTAGCTAGGATAAATGCATGAGGTAATATGGATAGGACTTGGGTGGATTGTGGTCAGTACAGACTCAATGGGCTGAATGGCCTCCTCCTACACTGTAGGGATTCTAATGATCACTTCTACCCCAGGTTACAGCTCATTGCTACTCAGACCCGTCAGCCAATGGCCTTTTCCCAATTTGTTCACAGGATGTGGGTGTCCGTGGCCAACATTTATTGTCCATCCCAAGGGATTTAATCAAACCACATTACTCTGGTCGGAGTCCCACATTATATAACAGCTGAACTAGGATAGAAATGACCACCAGGCCCCTCAAGCCTGCTCCATCACTGAATAGATTACAGCACCCCCACAGTACAGAGGAGGCTGTGATACGCACTGACCAGCGTCCTATCCTTATAACCTCACTTATTTACCCTGCTAACCACCCCCCCGCCGACACTAAAGGGAGAATTTAGCACGGCCAAACCACCTAACCCGCACGTCTTTGGAGTGTGGGAGAAAACCAGAGCACCCAGAGGAAAATCCACGCAGATTCAGTGAGAACATTCCACAACGATGTGGAGATTATGACTGATCTTTTCATGGGCGCTCGGCCTCTTTCCTTCTCTCAAGATGGCCTTCACGACACACTACAGCGCAAAGTCGCTGAGCAGAGACTGATAGTCAAGTTCCGCACACGAGGATTGGCTTAACTGGGAATCTTGGTTCATGTCACAACTATTTTGTAACCCTCATGACTTGCCTGGGCTTGTTAAATCTCACCTCACTGTCCTGTCTGGAGACAATACACATCTCTTTAACCAGTTGCTTAACCCTCTCTCCACTCACATTGTCTGTACCTTTGTGATTTGATTACCTGTAGACACTCGCATTCCAACCATTTTCTGTAATTGAGTTTGTTCTATATATGCCCCCTGTTGTGAATAGAAATCCCCATTCACCTGACGAAGGAGCAGTGCTCCGAAGCTAATGGCTTTCGTTACCAAATAACCTGTTGGACTTTAACCTGAGTTGTAAGATTTCTTACTATGATACTCCAGTCCAATGCCGGCATCTCCACATCATGATCTTTTTATGGACTCAGCTCCACTTACCCACCCACTCACCATAAACCATTAATTCCTTTACTGTTCAAAAATTTATCTATCCTTGCCTTAAAAAAATTCAATGAGAGAGCCTCAAACTGCTTCACTGGGCAGGGAAATTCACAGATTCACAACACTGTGTAAAAAGGTTCCTCTCAACATGTAGCCAAACGGGTAAGGTCGGTAGATTTCCTTCCCTAAAGGATACGAGTGACCCAGATGGGGTTTTTCCCGACAATGGTCTCATGGTCATCAGTAGATCTTAATTCCAGATATTTTTTATTGAATTCAAATTCCACCATCTGCCGTGGCGAGATTTGAACCCAGGTCCCCTGAACATTACGCTGTCTCTCTGGATTACTAGCAAAGAACCAAACAGCACGGGAAACAGGCCCTTCGGCCCAACGAGCCCGCAATCCACCCTGATAACCCAGTAACAATAACACTGCTCCATCTCCCCAGATTCGATTCTTCTAATTGGCTACTGTCCCACATTCCACATCATCCAAAATTCACTCTGAAACAACAGATGAATTTTGTTCTCCATGGTTCTGGACAGACTGTTCTGGAGGCTCACCACACCATCACACAGGGGGCAAGCTGGGAAGATAGGGCACCCACAAACACTATCAGCCGCTACAGGAACAAACACACACTGTTGGCATCACTCACCAGCCAACTGGCTCCTCAGGAAGTTTCCACCCCTTTAAAATAACGACAAAGATGCAAGTTGTTTTGTTATCAAAACCCTTGACAATTGTGAACAGTTTGAGATTTTGTCAGATGCTCCCATGTTTCAGATACTCTCTGTGAGGATAATAAGCAGGGTGGGAAGAAGATGGTTTTCTGAACCGCTTTAAAATGGCAGCTTACCCATGGTAAGTCACATGACAATGGAAGCCCAATGTGATTCGCTGAGTGGTTGCCTTCTAGGACCCAATGATACCCATGTGACAGGAAGCACCTGTTTCATACTTCATCTTCATTGAATCACATGATCCCCAAAAAGACCAATCCCTCATTTCATCACTGGTCAGCTGACTCATGGTTGTTGACATCACTGAAGGACATTCCCCACGGCAATGGACAAAGAAAATCTCAGAATGAGGTGGGAAAGCAGGCCATTGGTAATTGGTGCTGAATCCTAACGTCTTAATCCTTGACTTAGGCTATGCCTATTGTGGAAGATTCCCATATAGGGACCAATATTTTGTTACCCAATCAGCCTAAGAGCACATTTTTGGGATGTGGGAGGAAACCGGAGCACCCGGAGAAAACCCACGCAACCACGGGGAGAACGTGCAAACTCCCGCAGACACAGGCCCAAATCCATGTGTCTGCACAGCAACAGCGATAGTCTCTGAGCTGTCATGTTGCCCATCAGATGGTCCAGTTTAAGCATACACTGACGACGTGAAGCACTAGGCCACTCCTGAAGTAACCTCCAAGAGCAGCCCTCGCACGACCTGCCGAATGCATGCACCTTGTTGGTCAACAAGGTGGACTGAATTGCCTGTGGAAACAATTAAGTATTTTAACAGTCCTCCTATATCCCTCTATCTGCAGACCGCTTATGTGGCTGTCCAAGAGACCCTTAAACAACCCTAGCATGCCTGCTCCCACCACCTTACTCGGTAGTGCATTCCACACCCCCCACTACCCTTTGTGTGAAAAATGCCCTCTAATATTCGTCTTATACATAGCCCCCCCCTCACCCTACCCCTCGTTCTATCCGAATCTAATGGTGGAAAAAGCTTACCACCATTTACTCTATCTATACCCCTCATAATCTTATATACCTCTAATAGATCCCCTCTCAGCCGACGTCTTTCAAGGGAAAACAACCCCAGTACGTTCAACCTTTCCTTGTAAGACAGCCCTTCCTACCAGGCAGCATCCTGGTAAATCTCCTCTGCACTCTCTCCAGGGACTCCACATCCTTCCGGTAGTAACGGCGACCAGAACTGGACGCAGTATTCCAAGTGAGGCCTAACCAACGTTCTATACACTTGTAACATCAAACTCCTACTCTTGTATTCTATACCCCTTCCTATGAAGGCTAACATACCATACGCTTTCTTTATCACTTTTCCACCTGTACTGACACCTTCAGAGACTTGTGAACCTGCACCCCCAGGTCTCTCTGCGTCTCTATACTCCGGATAGTTTTACCTTTTTATCCTATAACTCCCCTCTACATTATTCCGGCCAAAATGCATCACCTCGCATTTATCGGATTAAATTCCATTTGCCATCTATCTGCCCAATCTACCAGCCTATCTATGTCTGTTGTATTGCCTGGCACTGCTCTCAGTCCCCGCCAATCCAAGTATCTTAGTGTCATCAGCAAATTTGCTGATCACACCACCTACCCCCTCTTCCAAGTCATTTATATAAATCACAAATAGAAGAGGTCTAGTACTGAGCCCTGTGGCACACCACTAGTGACTGACCTCCAGTTGGAAAAAGAGCCTTCCACTACTACCCACTGTCTCCTCCTCCCAAGCCAGTTCTCAACCCATCTACATACCTGGCCCTGTATCCCATGCGCCTTCACCTTTTTTATCAGCCTACCATGGGGAACCTTGTCAAACGCCTTACTGAAATCCATGTAGACGACATCAACGGCTTGTCCTTCATCAACCGTTTTTGTCACCTCTTCAAAAATTCCACTAGATTCGTAGGCACGACCTCCCCTTAACGAAGCCATGCTGCGTATCCCTGATCAGATCGCAGCGCTCCAGATGCTCATACATCCTGTCCCTGAGGATCCTCTCCATTAGCTTACCTATAACTGAAGTCAAGCTCACCGGCCTATAGTTCCCTGGGTTATCCCTCGACCCTTTTTAAACAACGGTACTGCATTTGCAATCCTCAGTCCTCTGGGACCTCACCTGTGTCCAAAGAAGAGACAAAGATTTGCTCAGAGGCCCAGCAATGTCATCTCTCACCTCCCTTAGCAGCCTGGGATAAATACCATCAGGCCCCGAAGCTTTATAAGTCTTTATGCTACCTAAAAGCCCCACACTTTGTCCCTCGTAATGATTTATTTCCTTTAACGGGTCCTCAAATTCCTCAAAGCCGGCATCAGACATCAGGCCTCTCCCGCGTGAATACCGACGCAAAGTATTCATTCAGGATCTCCCCCATTCCCTCAGGCTCTAAGCATAGATCCCCTCCTCTGTCCCTGAGAGTCCAATCTTCCCTCTAACCATCCTTTTGCTCCTTACACAGGAGTAAAATGCCTTAGGATTTTCCTTAATCCTACCTGCCTGGGATATCCCTAACTGGAGATTCCCCTCCGAGTCACTCACTAATCCTGACTTGGAAATATATCGGCCGCTCCTTCACTGTCGCTGGGCCAGAATCCTGGAACTCCATCCCTAACAGCACTGTGGGTGTACCTACATCTCAGGGACTGCAGCGGCTGAAGGAGGCAGCTCCCCAGCACCTTCTGAAGGGGCAATTAGGGATGGGTAATCAGTGCTGATCTAGCCAGTGACATCCACATCCCATAAATGAATAAAAGAAACACAGAGGCTGGAATTTTGCCATCCCCCCCTCTATGGGGGTCGGAGCAGGTGAGGGGCAGCCAGTGGAAAGGTGTGTTGACCTTGGGTGGGATTTTTCAGTTTAGGGCTGAGTGTAAAATCCGGCCTGTTCTCTCTCAGCTGTGGGTGATAGCCCTCTCTGGCTCTCAGTAAAATCAAAATCATTTCTTCAGTTCTCAGTTAACCCCATATTGCCCCTCCTAGTTCTATAATCATCAGGCTGGTAACGTGGCTCCTGTTGTTATCTTCATATTAGAACCGTGGAAATTTACAGCTCAGAAACAGGCCTTTTGGCCCTTCTTGTCTGTGCTGAACCATTTTTTGTTTAGTGTCACTGACCTGCACTTGGACCATATCCCTCCCCACGCCCCCCTCATCCATCAACCCGTCCAAGGTTTTCTTAAACATTAAAAGTGAGCCCACATTTACCACTTTATCCGGCAGCACATTCCACACTCCCACCACTCTCTGTGTGAAGAAGCCCCCCTAATATTCCTTTTAAACTTTTCCCCTTTCACCCTTAACCCATGTCCTCTGGTTTTTTTCTCCCCTGGCCTCAGTGGAAAAGTCTGCTTGCATTCACTCTCTCTATACCCATCAAAATCTGATACACCTCTATCAAATCTCCCCTCATTCTTCTACACTCCAGTGAATAAAGCCCTAACCTATTCAATCTCTCTCTGTAACTCAGCTTCCCAAGTCCCGGCAACATCCTTGTGAACCTTCTCTGCACTCTTTCAACCTTATTTACATCCTTCCTGTAATTAGGTGACCAAAACTGTACACATCACTCTAAATTTAGCCTCACCAATGCCTTATATAAAGAAGAACAAAGAACAAAACAGCACGGGGAAACAGGCCCTTCGGCCCAACGACCCGCGCCACCACCTCGATGTTCCCACTTCTACCCGTGATCCCTGTCCATGTTTATAGATCTATGGATTAAAAACCAAATTTGAGACAATTTAGGGAGAATTTGTTTTGCCAATTAGCCTAAGAGCACATCTTTGGGATGTGGGAGGAAACCGGAGCTCCCGGAGAAAACCCACGCAAGCACGGGGAGAATGCGCAAACTCCCACAGACACAGGCCCAAATCCATGTATCTGCACAGCACAGCGATAGTCACTGAGCTGTCGTGTTGCCCATCAAATGGTCCAGGTCAAGCGTACACTAACGATGTGAAGCACTAGGATACTCTCAAAAAAAATCCAAGAGCAGCCCTCTCACGACCCATCGCGTGTATGCCCCTCGTTAGACAACAAGGTGGACCAAAGCACCTGTAGGATAAAAACAAGTACATCAATATCATCATCTATTTACACACTTCCAGGGACTCCCAAGGCTCATGATCCCTATTTTAAATCAGTTTTCTATACCCCTCCATTCCCATTCTGTTCATGTGCCCATCTAAGTATTTCTTAAATAACTCCAGAGTACCTGCCTCCACCACTTTACTTG
The DNA here is from genome assembly GCA_024679065.1 of Sphyrna mokarran. NCBI lineage: Eukaryota > Metazoa > Chordata > Chondrichthyes > Carcharhiniformes > Carcharhinidae > Sphyrna > Sphyrna mokarran. Next base: position 3,303,260 of record JAGIQG010000002.1, read on the forward strand.
GCAGGCATTCCATACCCCCACCACCCTCTGTGTGAAAAAACTCCCTCTAGCATCCAAATTATACCTTACCCCCCTCACCCTAAGCCCGTGACCCCTCGTGCTATTTGAGTCCATCCTAGGAAAAAGCTTAACCCTGTTTACTCTATCTATCCCCTCAAAATCTTGTACACCTCTATTAGATCTCCTCTAAGTCTACTCTTTCTAAGGAAAACAGTCCCAATTTGCCTAATCTCTCCTCGTAACTCAGACCTTCCATACCAGGCAGCATCCTGGTAAACCTCCTCTGCACTCTCTCCAGAGTCTCCACGTCCTTCCGGTAGTAAGGCGACCAGAACTGGACGCAGTATTCCAAATGAGGTCTAACCAGCATTTTATACAACTGCAACATTAAAGGCCAGCTCTTGTACTCTATACCCCTTCCTATAAAGGCTAACATACTATATGCTTTCTTCACAACCTTCTCCACTCTTGCTTCACCATTCAGACTTGTTCCACTGCTCTGCCACCTTCAGAGACTTGTGCACCTGCATCCCCAGGTCCCTCTGCGTTTCTATACTCTTAATAGGTCTACCATTTACCATATACCTCCCCACTACATTCTTTCTCCCGAAATGCATCACCTCACATTTATCAGGATTGAATTCCATCTGTCATCTATCTGCCCAAGCTACCAGCCTATCTATATCCTGCTGTATCGCCTGACAATGTTCCTCACAATCCGCAAGTCCAGCCGTCTTTGTATCGTCTGCAAACTTGCTGATCACTCCACTTACTCCCTCTTCCAAGTCATTTATATATATTACAAATAGAAGAGGTTCCAGTATCGAGCCCTGCAGCACACCACTAGTGACCGACCTCCAGCTAGAAAAACACCCTTCCACTATTACTCTCTGTCTCCTATTACTAAGCCAGTTACTTATCCATCTAGCTACCTGTCCTTGTATCCCATTAGCCTTGACCTTCTCAACTAACCTCCCATGAGGGACTTTGTCAACGCCTTACTAAAATCCATACAGACGACATCAACAGCTCGTCCTTTGTCCACCGTTTTCATCCCCTCCTCAAAAAATTCTACCAGATTCATAAGGCACGACCTCCCCTTAACAAATCCATGCTGCGTATCCCTAATCAGATCGCAACGCTCTAAGTGCCTATACATCCTATCTCTAAGAATCCCCTCCAACAGCTTCCCTACCACTGACGTCAAACTCACCGGCCTATAATTTCCAGAGTTATCCCTACTACCCTTTTTAAATAACGGTACAACATTAGCTATTCTCCAGTCCTCTGGGACCTCACCTGTGTCCAAAGAAGAGACAAAGATTTGCGTTAGAGGCCTAGCAATTTCACCTCGTACTTCCCAAATCAGCCTGGGATAAATGCCATCAGGCCCTGGAGATTTATCAGTTTTAATGCTATTTAGAAGCTCTAACACTTCCTCCCTCAGTATGGATATTTCCCTCAACTGGTCCACAGCTCCCTCAGAGACAGGAGCTGTCAACAAGCCCCTCTCCTTCGTGAATACCGACGCAAAGTATTCATTCAGGATCTCTGCCATTCCCTCGGGCTCTAAGCACAGTTCCCCTCCTCTGTCCCTAAGAGGTCCGATTTTTCCTCTAACCACCCTTTTAGAACATAGAACATAGAACATTACAGCGCAGAACAGGCTCTTTGGCCTTCGATGTTGCGCCGACCAATTAGGAAAAAGCCATGACCCTCCAAACTAAACCCTTCCCTTTTCGTCCATAAACTTATCTACTAACCTCTTAAACGCCACCAAACTTGGCGCATCTACAACTGCCGCAGGCAGGGCATTCCATACTCTAACCACCCTCTGGGTAAAGAACCTATCTCTGACATCCGTCCTATAACTACCACCCCTTAATTTAAAGCTATGTCCCCTCAAAGAACAAAGAACAAAGAGCAACACAGCATGGGAAACAGGCCCTTCGGCCCAACAAGTCCACGCCGCCGTCCTAACGTCTTAATGACATTTCCTTGACTTAAGGCTATGCCTATTGTTGAAGATTCCCATATAGGGACCAATATAGGGACAATTTGTTACCCAATCAGCCTAAGAGCACATTTTTGGGATGTGGGAGGAAACAGGAGCACCAGGAGGGAACCCACGCAACCACGGGGAGAACGCGCAAACTCCCGCAGACACAGGCCCAAATCCATGTGTCTGCACAGCAACAGCGATAGTCCCTGAGCTGTCATGTTGCCCATCAGATGGTCCAGTTTAAGCATACACTAACGACATGAAGCACTAGGCCACTCCTGAAGCAACATCCAAAAGCAGCTTTCGCATGACATGCAGCATGCATGCCCACATGCTCCATCCGAGGAAAAAGGCTATCACTGTCCACCCTATCTAAACCTCTAATCATCTTATATGTTTCGATTAGGTCCCCTCTTAGCCGCCCTCTTTCTAACGAAAACAACCTCAAATCCCTCAGCCTCTCTTCATAAGACCTGCCTTCCATACCAGGCAACATCCTGGTAAACCTCCTCTGTACCCTCTCCAATGCCTCCACATCTTTCTTATAATGTGTGGACCAGAACTGCACACAATCCTCCAAGTGCGGCCGCACTAGAGTTTTGTACAGTTGCAACATGATGCTGCGGCTCCTAAATTCAATCCCCCTGCCAATAAAGCTAAGACTCCATATGCCTTCTTAACAACTTTATCCACTTGACTGCCTACTTTCAGGGATCTATTGACACATACACCAAGATCCTTCTGTTCCTTAACACTATTAAGAGCCCTACCATTAGCCCTATACTCTACACATTTATTGTTCCTGCCAAAGTGCATTACCTCACACTTTTCCACATTAAACTCCATTTGCCACCTCTCGGACCAGCTCTGCAACTTGTCCAAGTCACTCTGTAAACTATAACACCCCTCTTCACTATCTACCACTCCACCGACTTTAGTGTCATCTGCAAATTTACTAATCCATCCTTCAATACCTTCATCCAGATCATTTATAAAAATTACAAACAGCAGGGGCCCCAAAACAGACCCCTGAGGTACACCACTTGTAACCGAACTCCACGATGAATATCTCCCATCAACCACCACCCTCTGTCTTCTATCTGCTAGCCAATTCCTAATCCAATTAGCTAAATCACTCTCTATCCCTAACATAGGAGTAAAAAGCCTTTGGATTTTCCTTAATCCTATCCGCCAAAATCATTTCATGCCCCCTTTTTGCCCTTTTAACTCCCTGTTTGAGCTCCCTCCTACTCTCTCTATATAACCTCACCATAACACTCCAACTTTTGTACTCGATACTCCGATTTATAACAGCCAGTGTTCCAAAAGCATTCTTTACGACCCTATCTACCTGTGACGTCACTTTTAGGGAATTATGTACCTGTATTCCCAGATCCCTCTGTTCAACTGATTCTGATAGCAAGTGCCCTACCATTTGCTTTATACGTTCTACTTTGATTTGTCCTTCCAATGTGCAATACCTCACACTTGTCTGCATTAAATTCCATCTGCCATTTTTCAGCCCATTTTTCTAGCTGGTCCAAATCCATCTGCAAGCTTTGAAAACCTTCCTCACTGTCCACTACACCTCCAATCTTTGTATCATCAGTAAATTTGCTGATCCAATTTACCACATTATCATCCAGATCATTGACAAACAACAATGGATCCAGTGCTGATCCCTGTGGCAGACCATAGTCACAGGCCTCCACTTAGAGAAGCAATCCTCCACAACTACTCTCTGGCTACTTCCATTGAGCCAGTGTCTAATCCAATTTACTACCTCTCCATGTATGCCTAATGACTGAACCTTCCTAACTAACCTCCCATGAGAGACCTTATCAAAGGCCTTACTAAAATCCATATAGACAACATCCAGTTGTTGTTGCAGTTTTGTTCCAACATCTTCAAAAGCGAGTAATCCTCCAGGCCTTTGGTGGAGTTTGTAATCTCACTCTCACACTGATGTCCATCTGAGAGTAATCTAGCCCGTTCTGCACACTGACATTACCCAGTAACCTCAGTCAGCTCCTGCACCCTGAACAGTGGCCAAGATTCACCCAGTTGTGCTAACATTCAGGATTCTTTAAGCTCAATGTTGAAGTCATCTAATCCTTAGCATTAGAGAGCAACCATCTGAAGAAAATCACACAGCACGGGCCCTGGAATTACCCTGAATTACAGAGTGACTCTGACCGAGGGAGGGCGAGGCCTCTTCAAGTGAGAGAAGGAATTGGAATGGGCAGGAATCCCTCTCACCAGCTGCTATTTATACCCAGGGAATAGGCAGGCAAATCAAAACTCCCTCACATCACCACCAGATCACCATTCATTGCATTCTCTCTCTCTCATGCACTCTCATCTACTCCCTCTCTCACATACACCCTCTCACACACCCTCTCTCTCCCTCTCTGTCCCTCTCTCTCTCACACACACTTTTTCTCACACTCCCTCTCTTGTGAGCTCTCTCTCTCACACGCACTCTCTCTTTCTGTCCCTCTCTCTCTCTCACTCTCTCACACTCCCTCTCTCCCTCTCTCTCTCACATTCCCTCTCTCTCACTCCCTCTCTCTCAGAGAGTCCCAGACCTCACAATGATTGACAGGACATTCTGGTTAACCTTGGGCTTGGTGATGTTCCTCTTGATGCTACAAGATGTGGGTAAGAACTGACCAAATGTTTACTGTTGCTGAT
>JAGIQG010000002.1:3310455-3386507 GCA_024679065.1 Sphyrna mokarran
TAGGTGCATTTGTTGTGCTAAATTGACCTTTAGTGTCCTAGAATGTGTAGGTTAGAGGGATTAGCGGGGTTTTGTGGATTATGTGGGGTTTTGGGAATAGGGCCTGGGGTGGGATTGTGGTCAGTGCAGATTGGATGGGCCGAATAGCCTCCTTCTGCACTGTAGGATTTTATGATTCTCTTCAATCTGTGATCCTCTGTTTACCCACTGGGAATATTCTGTCCTGTCACTGGGAATATTCTGTCCTGTCACTGGGAATATTCTGTCCAGTCACTGGGAATATTCTCTCCGGAATTACTCTATCCAAAACCCTTGGTATTTTGAAAATCTCGATTAAACTCCCCCCCCACCCCGGCCGCTTAACCTTCTTTGTTCCGAGGAGATGGGATTTAATTGGATTGTGGGTTATAGATAGGACTGGTAGGTAGGGATATGATCGGCGCAACTTGTGGGCTGAAGGGCCTGTTTGTGCTGTAGTGTTCAATGTTTTATGTTTTATGAGAATGATCGCAGCATCTCCCGTCTGTCTCTGCACTGACATTGATTTCTGTAAAATAACAGAATTTTAACTGTGTTTCTTGTAGACACAATGGAACAACTTCGAGAAGGAAGCCAGCCAGGTTTGTGCATTCTATAATTGTGAAGTACCCTCCCTCTGTAACACTCTGCACAGCCCCCGAATCTATCTCCCAACTGGTTAAAAGTCTTTCCAGCAGCAACTCGGGGGAATGGCGCAGTGACATTACCACTGGGCTCATAATCCAGAGGCTGCTCTGGGGCCTGGGTTCAAATCCCACCACGGCAAAATTCAGTAAATAAATTACCAAAATACTGGATTGCTGCAAAAACCCACGTGGTTCACTAATGTCCTTCAGGGAAGGAAATCTGCCATCCTTATCCGGTCTGGCCTACAGAGCCACAGCAGTGTGGGTAACTACCCTGGATAAACCACACGGTTCAGGGGTAATTAGGAGCGGGCGTGTGAACAGTGAGTGGCAGAGTTGCAACGTCATGTTGCAACTGTACAAAACTCTAGTGCGGCCGCACTTGGAGTATTGTGTGCAGTTCTGGTCCCCACATTATAAGAAAGATGTGGAGGCATTGGAGAGGGTACAGAGGAGGTTTACCAGGATGTTGCCTGGTATGGAGGGCAGGTCTTATGAAGAGAGGCTGAGGGATTTGAGGTTGTTTTCGTTAGAAAGGAGGCGGCTAAGAGGGGACCTGATCGAAACATATAAGATGATTAGAGGTTTAGATAGGGTGGACAGTGATAGCCTTTTTCCTAGGATGGAGAAAGCTAGCACGAGGGGACACAGCTTTAAATTAAGGGGTGATAGTTATAGGACGGATATCAGAGGTAGGTTCTTTACCCAAAGGGTGGTTCGGGAGTGGAATGCCCTGCCTGCAGCAGTTGTAGATGCGCCAAGTTTGGTGGCGTTTAAGAGGTTAGTTGATAAGTATATGGAAGAGAAGGGAATGGTTTAGTTTGGAGGGGCATTGCTTTTTATATTGGTCGGCGCAACATCGAAGGCCGAAGGGCCTGTTCTGTGCTGTAATGTTCTATGTTCTATGAATAATGGTGAGCTGGGATTCTCGCAGTGTGAGGGTACAGCTGATGGGAGCCCCCTTCCTTAGCCGGGCACGTGTGAGAGGGGGAGAAAGAAATGGCTGTCGGGGTAGGTGAGGGTCACTGGCAGCAGGCTGGAGGAAAAGCCTTGACTCGGAATATTCAATATCTTCCTGGGAAACGTGAACACAAAATAGAGGGAGGGAAGAAAAAGTGGAGAGAGCCAGGAGATGGAATCTCCTCCCCGCCACCCCAGGCTCGCTTCCCAGCGCAGTGAGGAAGTCTCCGGCTCGGGATTCAGGTGTGTGGTCCCAGTGTCAGATTTCCAGCAGCCTCTGACTCACGCTGGAACCAAGGGGAAACACCAGGTAAATACTCCGCATCTGTTAATTTTATTTTAATGTGATTATCAGGCCTGGGACAGAATTCCCCAAACCCGATAACATCTCCCACCCAATCAGGAGTGTTCCACTCCAGTGGGGTTCAGACTAACTCCCCACCTTCAGGGAACTAGCGGCCTGACCCCACTGGAAAGAGGGGGCGGTGGGGGCAACGTAGGGGGACGGGTGGAGGGGGAGGTGTGGCGGTACCTCCTGCGCATGTGAACCTTGACAGTGCCAGCCTGTGCCCCCGGCACTGCTCACACCCAGGGCGTACCTTCACACGCATCAGGCATTGGGCAGTGCCAAAGGGGGTGGGGCCTATAGGGTGTGGGGCCTGGCAGGGTGGGATTTAGGGTGGCGGGGGGTGGTACTGGGGGTCCCACAGCCAGGCTGCATGGCTGTTGTGAGACTTCTTACTCTGCATGGAAATCAACGGGAGCAGAAGGGAGGCCAGTGATTGGGATGGGCGGGGGGTGGGGCTGGGGGGTGGGGGTGGGGCGGGGGGGGGATCAGGATTGCTGGGGGGGGTGGGGTAAATCTATTTTTGGGGGGGGGGATGGGGATGGGGTGGGCTGAGCCGAGCTGGTCTGGGATGGGCTGAGGGGGGGTCATGGTTGCCCTCAAAGGGACTGGGGGGTGGGGGGGGGATTGGGGGCAGCACTGTGAGGGTCCCGAGATGGCCAGCAATCAAGTTGGTCAGAAAACAGGGAGAGTGGCAGTGCGGGGCCCCTGTGCATGTGCAGAATTCCTCTGGTTCCGGCCTCTCCTGTGTGAATAGACCCTGCCCCCCACGAGCTTTTAATGATATTCACACTGGGATTCTCCACAATGCACAGAGTGTGGGAGATTCCTGCTCAAACTCCCACTCAGAAAATAACATGAAATATAGAACATAGAACATAGAACAATACAGCACAGAACAGGCCCTTCGGCCTTCGATGTTGTGCCGACCAAAATAAAAAGCAATGCCCCTCCAAACTAAACCATTCCCTTCTCTTCCATATACTTATCAATTAACCTCTTAAACGCCACCAAACTTGGCGCATCTACAACAGCTGCAGGCAGGGCATTCCACTCCCTAATCACTCTTTGAGTAAAGAACCTACCTCTGATATCCGTCCTATAACTCATACCCCTTAATTTAAAGCTGTGTCCCCTCGTGCTAGCTTTCTCCATCCTAGGAAAAAGGCTATCACTGTCCACCCTATCTAAACCTCTAATCATCTTATATGCTTCAATAAGATCCCCTCTTAGCCGCCTCCTTTCTAACGAAAACAACCTCAAATCCTTCAACCTCTCTTCATAGGACCTGCCCTCCATACCAGGCAACATCCTGGTAAACCTCCTCTGTACCCTCTCCAATGCCTCCACATCTTTCTTATAATGTGGCGACCAGAACTGCACACAATACTCCAAGTGCGGCCGCACTAGAGTTTTGTACAGTTGCAACATGATGCTGCGGCTCCTAAATTCAATCCCCCTACCAATAAAAGCTAAGACTCCATATGCCTTCTTAACAACTTTATCCACTTGACTGCCTACTTTCAGGGATCTATTGACACATACACCAAGATCCTTCTGTTCCTCAACACTATTAAGAGCCCTACCATTAGCCCTATACTCTACACATTTATTGTTCCTGCCAAAGTGCATTACCTCACACTTTTCCACATTAAACTCCATTTGCCACCTCTCGGCCCAGCTCTGCAACTTGTCCAAGTGACTCTGTAAACTAAAACACCCCTCTTCACTATCTACCACTCCACCAACTTTAGTGTCATCTGCAAATTTACTGATCCATCCCTCAATACCCTCAATCCAGATCATTTATAAAAATTACAAAATACTCCAGTTTTCACACAAATTCGACACGTAGGATTTTTTTTGGGAGAATTCCAGCCACAGAGTCAGATACACGTGTCGAGGCCTCTGCATTTCAACACCCTCTCCTTCTCTCACTTTTCAGGAATCTTCCGGAACACTGAGAAGGCAAACAACTTCATCAAACGGCTAAAGAGATCGACAGAAGTCTCCGACCTCGTGGAAAGGTCAGATGAACAAGAAGATGGTTCATTTAAACATCAGTGTGAGGCAGATCCAGAGATAAGCCCTGGGGCTGGAGGAGAGACAGAGGGAAAGGGAGAGATGTTTGTATTTGTCGTTGCACTGAGGGAATTGCTACCGAGGGCAGTGTTCCTGACCCTTCCCTAATTGCCCCCGAGCACTGCCCCCTTGAACCACAGCCCCAGGGGAGACAGCAGTGGAGGGGTTTAGTGACTGAGTTAGTAATCCCAAGTCTTAGAGTGGTGCTCCAGGAACAGAGTTCAAATCTCACACTGGTGGGTAGTTTAATTCAATAAATAAATCTGGAATATAAAACTAGTCTCAGTAATGATGACCATAAAACCATTGTCAATTGCTGTAAAAACGAACCTAGTTCACCAATGTCCTTTAAGGAAGGAAATCTGCCATCCTTACCCAGTCTGTCCTACGTGTGACTCCAGAGCCACAGCAATGTGAGTGATTCCCCCCCACCCTCCAGGAGCAACTAGGGATGGGCAATAAATGCTGGCCCAGCCAGCAAGATCCACACAGAATGACAGAATAAAGAAAAATCCACATTCTGTAGGTACACCACCCTTCCAAACTAATCCCACTGTCCCGCTCTCTCTCCATAGCCCTGTATCAATCCCCAAACTAATCCCACTGTCCCACTCTCTCCCCATAGCCCTGTATCAATCCCCAAACTAATCCCACTGCCCCGCTCTCTCCCCATAGCCCTGTATCAATCCCCAAACTAATCCCACTGCCCCGCTCTCTCCCCATAGCCCTGTATCAATCCCCAAACTAATCCCACTGCCCCACTCTCTCCCCATAGCCCTGTATCAATCCCAAACTAATCCCACTGTCCCACTCTCTCCCCATAGCCCTGTATCAATCCCCAAACTAATCCCACTGTCCCACTCTCTCCCCATAGCCCTGTATCAATCCCCAAACTAATCCCACTGTCCCACTCTCTCCCCATAGCCCTGTATCAATCCCCAAACTAATCCCACTGTCCCACTCTCTCCCCATAGCCCTGTATCAATCCCCAAACTAATCCCACTGTCCCGCTCTCTCCCCATAGCCCTGTATCAATCCCCAAACTAATCCCACTGTCCTGCTCTCTCCCCATAGCCCTGTATCAATCCCCAAACTAATCCCACTGCCCTGCTCTCTCCCCATAGCCCTGTATCAATCCCCAAACTAATCCCACTGTCCCGCTCTCTCCCCATAGCCCTGTATCAATCCCCAAACTAATCCACTGTCCCGCTCTCTCCCCATACCCTGTATCAATCCCCAAACTAATCCCACTGCCCCCTCTCCCCATAGCCTGTATCAATCCCCAAACTATCCCACTGTCCCGCTCTCTCCCCATAGCCCTGTATCAATCCCCAAACTAATCCCACTGTCCCACTCTCTCCCCATAGCCCTGTATCAATCCCCAAACTAATCCCACTGTCCCGCTCTCTCCCCATAGCCCTGTATCAATCCCCAAACTAATCCCACTGTCCCGCTCTCTCCCCATAGCCCTGTATCAATCCCCAAACTAATCCCACTGTCCCACTCTCTCCCCATAGCCCTGTATCAATCCCCAAACTAATCCCACTGTCCCACTCTCTCCCCATAGCCCTGTATCAATCCCAAACTAATCCCACTGCCCCGCTCTCTCCCCATAGCCCTGTATCAATCCCAAACTAATCCCACTGCCCCGCTCTCTCCCCATAGCCCTGTATCAATCCCCAACTAATCCCACTGCCCCTGCTCTCCCCATAGCCCTGTATCAATCCCAAACTAATCCCACTGCCCCACTCTCTCCCCATAGCCCTGTATCAATCCCCAAACTAATCCCACTGCCCCGCTCTCTCCCCATAGCCCTGTATCAATCCCAAACTAATCCCACTGCCCCGCTCTCTCCCCATAGCCCTGTATCAATCCCCAAACTAATCCCACTGCCCTGCTCTCTCCCCATAGCCCTGTATCAATTCCCAAACTAATCCCACTGCCCCGCTCTCTCCCCATAGCCCTGTATCAATCCCCAAACTAATCCCACTGCCCTGCTCTCTCCCCATAGCCCTGTATCAATCCCCAAACTAATCCCACTGCCCCGCTCTCTCCCCATAGCCCTGTATCAATCCCCAAACTAATCCCACTGTCCCACTCTCTCCCCATAGCCCTGTATCAATCCCCAAACTAATCCCACTGCCCCGCTCTCTCCCCATAGCCCTGTATCAATCCCCAAACTAATCCCACTGCCCCGCTCTCTCCCCATAGCCCTGTATCAATCCCCAAACTAATCCCACTGTCCCGCTCTCTCCCCATAGCCCTGTATCAATCCCCAAACTAATCCCACTGCCCCCCTCTCTCCCCATAGCCCTGTATCAATCCCCAAACTAATCCACTGCCCACTCTCCCCATAGCCCAAACTAATCTTTCTCCCCAAGCCTGTATCAATCCAAACTAATCCACTGTCCCGCTCTCTCCCCATAGCCCTGTATCATCCCACTAATCCCACTGCCCTGCTCTCTCCCAGCTGTATAATCCAATAATCATGTTAATAAACTATCCACTGCCTCTCCCATACCCAAACTAATCCCACTGTCCCGCTCTCTCCCCATAGCCCTGTATCAATCCCAACTAATCCCACTGGCCCGCTCTCTCCCCATAGCCCTGTATCAATCCCCAAACTAATCCCACTGCCCCGCTCTCTCCCCATAGCCCTGTATCAATCCCCAAACTAATCCCACTGCCCCGCTCTCTCCCCATAGCCCTGTATCAATCCCCAAACTAATCCCACTGCCCCGCTCTCTCCCCATAGCCCTGTATCAATCCCCAAACTAATCCCACTGCCCCGCTCTCTCCCCATAGCCCTGTATCAATCCCCAAACTAATCCCACTGTCCCGCTGTCTCCCCATAGACCTGTATCAATCTCCAAACTAATCCCACTGTCCCGCTCTCTCCCCATAGCCCTTATCAATCCCCAAACTAATCCCACTGGCCCGCTCTCTCCCCATAGCCCTGTATCAATCCCCAAACTAATCCCACTGTCCCAATACCTGTTCTTTGTTTTCCCTTTAAGCCTTTGCTAACAGCATTGTGGATGCACCTACACCACATGGATTTCAGTGGTTCAGGAATGCAGTTCACCATCACATTCTCAAAGGCAATTATGCTTAGGAAATAAGCTCCCACAGTGCTGTTAGAGAGGGAGTTCCAGGATTCTGACCCAGCGACAATGAAGGAACGGCCGATATATTTCCAAGTCAGGATAGTGAGTGACTCGGAGGGGAATCTCCTGGTAGGGATATTCCCAGGTATCTGCTGCCCTTGTCCTTCTAGATGGAAGTGGTGGTGGGTTTGGAAGGTGCTGCCTTGGTGAGTTGCTGCAGTGCATCTTGTAGATGGTACACAGGTCTGTCACTGTGTGTTGGTGGTGGAGGGAGTGGATGGTTTTGGTGGGGTGCCAATCAAGCAGGGCTGCTTTATCCTGGATGGTGTGGAGCTTCTACACGGCACAAGTCAGGAGTGTGATGGGATAGTCTCCACTTGCTCCAATAACACTCACTATCTACATGCCAAGCAGTGGGTTTGGAGTTAGCTGTGGGTGAAATCTGTAAGCAGTGGCTGAAATTACAATTATCGGACTAGCCTGTGGATTTGGCGGAGTTGCTGTTTGGGTTTGTGGTGAATCCTTGGGAATGAATGAATCTGTATCTGCCTCTTATTCCAGCTTGGCTGAAAGTGTGGAAGGAGCGTGGGAGAAAGTGAAGGAAGTCTTTGAGGAGATAACTGATCCAGAGATATTAGATTCTTGAAGCTGGAACCTACATCTGCGATCGCCTCACCAGCATCAAACTTTAACAACGCCCTGAAACTAACAAAGAATTACATTATTTATTCACTGAATCAGGTCTGCACTGAATTCAGGAGGTATACACAGTGTACAATACACTTACATATACACAGAATTCAGAATGTGTATAGCGCACTCTGTATACAATATACTCTGATATGTATTGAATTTAAGATCTGTTTACCCACATTGTATACCATATAGTCACATATACACTGAATTCAGGATATGTATACCACACTCTGTGTACAATGTACTCAGATATATACTGATTTTAAGATCTGTTTACTTACATTGTATACCATATACTCACATATATGCTGAATCTAAAATCTGTAAATCACACACAGTATACAATATATTCACCATACTCAGTAAATTCAGGATGTGTATATCACACTCTGTGTACAATATGCTCAGATAGATATTCAACTTAAGAACTGATTACCCACATAACTACCATATACTCACATATACACTGAATTTAAAATCTGTATATCACACATAGTGTGCAATATATTCACATGTACATGGAATTTGGGATGTGTACATTCACGTGCTGTGTACAATAATGATTTTAATAAACATACTGTTTTTTTATGAGTTGCTTTTAATTCTGAAATGTTAATGAGATGTAAATCACAATTCCAGTCTTGTTCTTCTCAATTATTCTGTCCAATCACAGCCTGGTGATTAATGATGACTGAAGATCAAAGAACCAGAAACACAGGAACAGGAGGCCATTCTGCCTATCGAGTTTGTGCTATTCAATATGACCCATGACTAATCTGAAATAATCCTCAGCCCCACTTTCCCGCTTTATCCCCATAATCCTTGATTCTCTCTCTTACTGAGAAAAATCTCAGCTTGGAACCCAGCCTCTACAGCAGTCCGCAGAAAGGAATTCCACTGATCTACCACCCCCTGAGAAAAGAACATTTATAAACGCATCCTAAGTTTAGTGCCAGTTGGTGGAACTGAATAATTGCAGACAATCCCTACAGGAAAAAACATCACTTGTTTAAGTATTTCGACACAGTCCCTTAAAGCAGTGTCACTATTGCAATTTAGACACAGCCCCTAACTCTATATCTGTTTGTGATCATTAACAGACAGTCCCTTATTGTGGTGTTAAGAAGAAAAGAACAAAGAAAAGTATAGGATAGGAACAGGTCTTTTGGCCCTCCCAGTCTGTGCTGATCATGATGCTTTAACTAAACTAAAATAACCTTCTGTCCTTACTCAATCAGTATCCCTCTATTCCCTCCCTATTCATGTACCCATCCAAATGGTTCTTAAATATTGGTAATGTTCCTGCTTCCACCACCACCTCTGTCAGCACATTCCAGGCACCCATCACTCTCTGTGTGAAAAACCTCCCCCCGCACATCTCCCTTAAACTGTCCCCCCCTCACCTTGAACCTGTGTCCCCTTGGAATTAACCCTTCCACCCTGGGGAAAGTCTCTGACTATTCACCCTGTCTGCCCCTCTCATCATTTTATAGAACTCTATCAGATCTCCCCTCAGCCTCCGTCTTTCCAGTTTATCCAACCTGTCCTTATCGCCAATACCCTCGATAGGAGGCACTATCCTGGTGAACCTTCTTTGCACTCTCTCCAAAGCTTCCACATCCTTCTGGTGATGTGGTGACCAGAACTGCACACAATACTCCAAATGCAGCCTAAGGTTTTATATAGTTGCAACATGATTTCCCAACTCCTGTACACAGTACCCCAGCTGATGAAGACAAGCATGCCGAATACCTCCTTAATCACCTTGGCCACCTGCGTTATCACTTTGATGAACTGTGGATCTGAACATCCAGATCCTTCTGCATGTTAATGTTCTGAAGGGTTCTACATTTACAGTATAATTCATATTTAAATTTCATCCTCTAAAATGCATTTTTTTGCATTTAAAGTAAAGTTAGTCACAAGTAAGGCTTACATTAACACTGCAATGAAGTCACTGTGAATTCCCCAAGTCGCCACACTCCGGCACTGTTCAGATCAATGCACCCTAACCAGTATGTCTTTCAGACTATGCGAGGAAACCCGAGTACCCAGAGGAAACTCACGCAGACATGGGGAGAATGTGCAGACTCCACATAGACAGAGTGACCTAAGGCAGGAATTGAACCTGGGTCCTTGGTGCTGTAAGGCAGCAGTGCTAACCACCGTGCTGTCCCTTTGGATTAAATCCCAGCTGCCATTTCTGTGTCCAAGTCTCCAATCTACCTCTATCCAGTTGTATCCTCCAACAATCCCCAGAACTATCATTGTCAAACGCCTTACTGAGGTCCAGATAAACTACATCCACAGCCCTTCCTTCATCAACTTCCTTTGTCAGCTCTATAAGACTCTTGTCAGACCCCACTTGGAGTATTGTGCACAGTTCTGGTCGTCTCATTATAGGAAGGATGTAGAGGCTATTGAGAGAGTTCAGAGGAGATTTACAAGGATGCTGCCTGGATTGGGAGGCAGGCCTTATGAAGATAGGTTGAGGGAGCTGGGACTCTTCTCACTGGAGAGACGTAGGTTGAGAGGCGACCTGATAGAGGTTTATAAAATGTTGAGAGGAATAGATAGGGTGGACTCTCAGAGACTATTTCCCCGAGCTGAAATGGTCACTACGAGAGGACACAGATTTAAGGTGCAGGGAAGCAAATACAAAGGAGATGTCAGGGGTAGGTTTTTCACTCAGAGGGTGGTGAGTGAATGGAACCGACTGCCGTCGGAGGTTGTTGAGGCAAACTTACTGGGGTCTTTTAAAAGACTTCTGGATGATTTTATATGGAAAAGAATAGAATAGGGGGTTATAGATAGGTCTGTGGATTGGTAGATGTGATCGGCGCAACTTGTGGGCCAAAGGGCCTGTTTGTGCTGTATTGTTCTATGTTCTATGTTCTAAAACACTTTATCAAGTGTCGGAACTCGGGGAGTGGTGGAAATCAGGACAGGTTGTTGGTGGTCTGGACAGCTAAAAACACAAAGCTTTGGAAGCGAATGCTGGCAGTTCCTTTGTGAGTGAATGTTGATTCCTGATGATTTTGGAAAGATTACTGATGATTGGGCAGTGGTTGAGACTGGTGTAAGTGCTAATATTAATGGAGAGCAGATAGAGCTCAGGGGGACAATGTTGGGATTAACTCTGGGCTACTCTCACTGTGCACAGCTCAGTATTTACAGGAGATATGTACACAGAGTTAATCATTATTAAATATCCTGAACCTTTTCCTGGCATTGTAAGGTGCAGACACAATTCTGTCTCGCTGAGAATTAGCTGGCGATTTGCCTGCTTTCAGAGATGTTCTCTGTTCTGTGTTGGACAGTGAGTGTACAGTTTGCCATCTAATTATTGACACAGTATGATTCTGAACGCCTCCGTTAAATGTCCCCTCAATCTTTGCTACTCTCAGGAGTATGATCCCAGCTTCCTCAGCCTCTCCACAATAACTCCCTCCTCCTCGGAACCATCATGTTTAACTCATTCCCTCCAAACTCCTCTCCCTCTGCCTATTGGGCTGGAATCTGAAATCCCCAGCTGCGACTAAACCTGTGGTTCATTCAGGTTTCAGATTGTTTCCTGTATTTTATATTCTGTGTCCCATTCAGCACGGACTTGCACAGCACAGGGGAAGGCCATTCGGCCCCTCTATGCTGTCCCTGTTCTTTGAAAGAGATTTTTCCTTTGTCACAGTCCTGCTGGTATTATTTAAGGATATATATATCTTGGGATTGATTGTGAGAGGTCTTTCTGACCTTGCTTGCCAGCTGCAGCGATATACGTACACATTACACATCTGTCTCTACCCCAATACCAACTTCAGTTTCCGTACAATCAGTGAGGAAAGGCAACAACGCCTCCTCCACAATCATCCTCAACACCAGTGTCCCACAAGGCTGTGTTCTCAGCCCCTTGTTATACTCCTTATACACCTCTGATTGTGTGGACAAATTCCCCTCCAATTCGATAAGTTTGCTGACAACGCCACCATAGTGGGTCGGATCTCAAACAATGAGGAGACAGAGTACAGGAAATGAGATAGAGAATCTGGTGAACTGGTGCAGGAACAATAATCTCTACCTCAATATCAACAAAACGAAGGAGATTGTCATCGAATTCAGGAAGTGTAAAGGAGAACATGTCCCTGTCTACGTCAATGGGGATGAAGTAGAAAGGATCGAGAGCTTCAAGTTTTTAGGTGTTCAGATCGCCAACAACCTGTCCTGGTCCCCCCCATGCTGACACTATAGTTAAGAAAGCCCCACCAACACCTCTACTTTCTCAGAAGACTAAGGAAATTTGACATGTCCGCTCCAATTCTCACCAACTTTTACAGATGCCCCATAGAAAACATTCTTTCTGATTATATCACAGCTTGGTCTGGGCTCCTGCTCTGCCCAAGATCACAAGGAATTACTAAAGGTCATGAATGTAGCCCAATCCATCACACAAACCAGCTTCCTGTCCATTGATTCTGTCTACACTTGCCGCTGTCTTGGCAAAGCAGCCAGAATAATTAAGGACCCCACACACCCTGGACATTCTCTCTTCCACCTTCTTCCATTGAGAAAAAGATACAAAAGTCTGAGATCGTGTACCGACCGACTCAAGTAAAGCTTCTTCCCTGCTGCTGTCAGACTTGTGAATGGACCTACCTTGTATTAATTTGACCTTTCTCTACACTCTAGCTATAACTGTGGCACAGTAACACAGTGGTTAACACTGCTGCTTCACAGCTCCAGGGACATGGGTTTGATTCCTGGCTCGGGTCACTGTCTGTGTGGAGTTTTCACATTCTCCCCATGAGTTTCCTCCGGGTGCTCCAATTTCCTTCCACAGTCCAAAGATGTGCGGGTTAGGTTGATTGGTCATGCTAAAATTTGCCCCTTAGTGCCCAGGGATGCATTAGTTAGAGGGATTAGTGGGTAAATATGTAGGGATATGGGGGTAGGGCCTGGGTGGGATTGTGATCAGTGCAGACTTGATGGGTCAAATGGCCTCCTTCTGCACTGTAGGGATAGAACATAGAACACTATAACACAAATAGGCCCTTCGGCCCACAAGTTGCGCCGATCATATCCATACCTACCAGGCCTATCTATAACCGTCAATCCCATTAAATCCCATGTACATTCTATGATTGTATGAGTATAACGCTAAATTCCGCACTCCATTATTTCCTTCTCTATGAACGGTATGTTTTGCCTGTATACGGCACAAGAAACAATACGTTCACTGTGTTTTAATGCATGTGACAACAGTAAATCAAATCAACTTTAACCAAGAACCTTCCTGTTCTGCTCAATCGCATGACCCTCACTATCCCAGAGAAAAACTCAATTCTGCCGGGATTCTGAAAACTGGCTCGGAATGTGGCCCACCATTTGGGGAGAGTTTAATATTCTCCAGATGTAAACAGCTGGATGAACTCAGAAGGGTTTCCTGTTCCCAGGTCTGACCTTGCTCTCGAATTAGACGCTGAGGATTTACCAAATATCAAAATCACTCCAGCCTCCTTCAACCTCAGCTCAAATAATTAGCGCAAAGCCAACAAAACTCCAGTGGGATTTTCCCAACAGGGAGAGGAACGGGGTGGCTGTATTTGAACAGGAGACGTTCCCATCAGTATATTACTGGGATAGTTTACAGCAATGTGTAGAGCTTAACAGGGACACATAAGGATGAATGTTACTGGGAGATGTTGTGGGATTAATGGGATCACTCAGAGTCTGGGGGTGAACTTTAATTCCCAGAGGAGGAAAACCACAAACGAGGCCATTCAGCCCATCTTGTCCATGCCAGCCCCATGGACACCCAGGTGTCCTTTCCAATCCCACATTCCTGCACCAGGCCCTGTAGCTTATAGCAGTCCCATTAATGTGAGAATGTTCTAGAACCCTGCTCCCGAGGCCCGAGTGAAATGTGTTCTGAGCGCGGTCCGTTGTCTCAGTCTGTTACTGCGTCTCAGTGAGGGCCAGCACCGCCCCCCACCACCAATCCCCCCCCCACCCCCCCCCCACCCTGCCCGACACACCTCCCAAAACAGCCACCACTGTGACCCTTTGACAAATGCTCTGTCAACTCAGTAACCATCTGGTCCCACCCCCACCCCGTCACAACACCCCGGCCACTGACCGACCCCCCCCCCACAATTACCCCCTCATCACACTCTGCCATCCCCATCATCCCCCTCCCCTGGCCCATTAGAGCCCTGGATGTAAAACCCTGGGTTTCACTCATCACCCCCCCCTCACCCCGGGTCTCTCACCCCCCCCCCCAAAACAAGCTCATTCTGCTAACTCTCTCGTAGTGGGGGGTGTCAGCAGGAGGCAGCCAAGGGGCAGCAGGGTGGACCCTAGGACGAGAGGGTCAGGATGGGGCCAGGGTGCGGGTCAGGGTGGGGGTCAGGGTGGGGGTCAGGGCAGAGTCAGGACAGGGGTCAGGGCATTGGTCAGGGCAGGGGTCAAGGTTGAAGTCAAGATGGGGTCAGTGTGGGGTCAGTGTGGAGGTCAGTGTGGAGATCAGTGTGGGGTCAAGATGGGGTCAGGGTGGGGGTCAGGGTGGGGCCAGGGCAGGGTCAGGGTTGAGGTAGGGTGGGGTCAAGTGGGGTCAGGGTGGGGTCACTGTGGAGGTTAGTGTGGAGGTCAGGGTGGGGCGGGGGGGCTCAGGTTTGAGGTCAGGCTGAGGATCAGGGTGGGATCAGGGTGGGGTCAGAGTTGAGATCAGTGTGGGGGTCAGGATGGGGTCAGGGTTGAGGTCAGAGTTGAGGATCAGGATGGGGTAGGATTGGACAGGATAGGGGTCAAGGATGGGGTCAGGGTTGAGGATCAGGGTGGGTCAGGGTGGGGTCAGGGTTGGGGTCAGGGTTGGGTCAGGGTGCGGTTAAAGTGGGTTCAGGGTTGAGGCAGGGTTGGGGTCAGGATGGGGTCAGGGTGGGGTCAAGGTGGGATCAGTGTGGGTCAGGATGGGTCAGGTTTGGGGTAGGGGGATGGGGTCAGGGTGGGGTCAGGGTTGAGGATCAGGGTGGGGTCAGGGTTGAAAATCAGGGTGGGGTCAGGGTTGAGGTCCGGGTGGGGTCAAGATGGGATCAGTGTGGGGACAGGATGGGGTCAGGATTGGGGTCAGGATTGAGGGTCAGTGTGGGGTCAGGGTTGAGGTCAAGGTGGGATCAGTGTGGGGTCAGGATGGGGTCAGGGTTGGGGTCAGGATGAGGATCAGGGTGGGGTTCAGGTGGGGTCAGGGTGGGGTCAGGGTTGAGGTCAGGTGGGGTCAGGGTTGAGGATCAGGATGGGGTCAGGGTTGGGGTCAGAATGGGGTCAGGGTGGGATCAGGGTGGGGGTCAGGGTTGAGGATCAGGATGGGGTCAATGTTGGGGTCAGAATGGGTCAGGGTTGAGGATCAGGGTGGGGGTCAGGGTGGAATCAGCATTGGGGTCAGGGTGGGGTCAGGGTGGGGTCAGGGTTGGGGTCAAGGTGGGGTCAAGGTGGGTCAGCGTTGGGGTCAGGGTGGGGTCAGGGTGGGGTCAGGGTTGAGGATCAGGGTGGGGTCAGGGTTGAGGGTCAGGGTGGGGTCAGGGTTGAGGTCAGGGTGGGGTCAAGATGGGATCAGTGTGGGGTCAGGATGGGGTCAGGGTTGGGGTCAGGATTGAGGGTCAGTGTGGGGTCAGGGTTGAGGTCAGGTTTCAGGTCAGGGTGGGGTCAAGGTGGGATCAGTGTGGGGTCAGGATGGGGTCAGGGTTGGGTCAGGATTGAGGATCAGGGTGGGGTCAGGCTGGGGTCAGGGTGGGGGTCAGGGTTGAGGATCAGGAGGGGTCAGGGTTGGGTCAGAATGGGGTCAGGGTTTGAGGATCAGGGTGGGGGTATGGTGGGGTCAGGGTTGGGGTCAGGGCTGGGGTCAGGGTGGGGTCAAGGTGGGGTCAGGATTTGGGTGAGCATTGGGGTCAGGGTTGGTGTCAGGTGTGAGATCAGGGTTCAGGGTGGGGATCAGGGGGGGTAGTGGGGTCAGGCTGGGGTCAGTGTGGGGTCAGGGTTGAGGTCAGGGTTGGGGTCAGGTGAGGATCAGGTTGGGGTCAGGGTTGAGGTCAGGGTTGGGGTCAGGGTTGAGGATCAGGGTGGGGACAAGGTGGGGTCAGGATTGGGTCAGCGTTGGGTCAGGGTGGGGTCAGGGTTGGGGTCAGGGTTGAGGATCAGGGTGGGGTCAGGGTTGAGGTCAGGGTGGGGTCAAGGTGGGATCAGTGTGGGGTCAGGGTTGGGGTCAGGATTGAGGATCATGGTGGGGTCAGGGTGGGTGGGGCTATAGTGAGTGGCAGCTTCTGCGACAAAGCCCAGTGCGGCGAGGAGCCCAGGGCTCAGAACATGGGGCAGCTGGAGGCCATTCAGCCCTTCAATCCTGTTCCACCGTTTAACCAGACCCTGTCTGATCATCTCCCTCTGTCCCATCTTTTGCCCCATTACCAGAGAATCATAGAACCCCGACAGTGCAGAAAAAGGCCATTTGGCCCATCAAGTCTGGACTGACCACAATTCCACCCAGGGTCTGATCCCCATAACCCCATACATTTACCCTCGCTAGTCTCCCTGACACTAAGGGGCAATATACCATGGCCAATCCCCCTAACCTGTACATCTTTGGACTGTGGGAGCACCCGGAGGAAACCCACGCTGACACAAGGAGAACATGCAAACTCCACACAGACAGCGATCCTAGCCGGGAATTTAACCTGGGTCCTGTTGTGAGGAGCAGTGCTAACCACTCTGCCACCCTGCTGCTCATACAATTATCTCAATGTCATCTATCTCCTGAAATCTATCGATATCTGGATTGAAGCTGTCGATTTGTTGAACCTCTGCAGCCCTCGGGGGTAGAGTTCCAAAGATTGAGCACTCTGAAGAAATTCCTTCTCCTCCTCAGTGTTAAATGCCTGTCCTTTACTCTGAGATTGCCTTCTCTGGTTCTAGTCTCACCAGCCCGGGGGAGGGGGAACATCTTATCCACATCCAAGAAGTTTGTAAGTTTCAGTGAGATCACTTCTCATTCTTTCAATCTCTAAACATCACTTGCCCAATTTCCACAATCTCTTCCTGTAAAACAACCCTGCCATTCCAGGGATTAATCTGGTAAATCTCCATCTCATTTCCTCCATGGGAAGTCTATCCTTCATTAAGGAAAGAAACCAGAACGGTACACAATTCTCCAGGAGATTCCGGGAGTTACAGATTAAACTCCGGGACACTTACTGGGAGTGAGAATCCTGAAAGAAAACTTGGATGGATCCTGCAACAATATCTGATCATCACCTGATGCAGCGTTGGAACTGTGTCTGGGAGAGGGGAGAGAGAACGGCTGTTCGACTGGGTGAGGCGGTTGGGGGGGGTCAGAGATCACCTACTGAAATCTCCAGGATTAACACCTCAAACTTCCTGAGATTACCAAGGATCCAGAGTAAGATGTTCCAGGAGGAGTTAGGGGTAACAGGGCAGGAAGAACATAGAACATTCCGGTAAATCCATTCTGCTGTAAGGATTCTGACTTTCCATCCAATTCCCCATCGGAGCAACCTTTCCCCTTTCCCAACAGAACCATTGGGTGAATGAACAGTCAGACTGAGGGTTCAATCACTTTATTGAAGAGGGATTATCATGCGGGAAAATCGCAGTGAAGCTGGATCGCCGAGGTGAGTGGGATCAGGAATGCCACCCAGAGAATGCAGATTCAGAACTTCAGACAGGAGTCACAAGGAATGATTCACGGACCCAAGGGTGAGAGAATCGCAGCGGGAAACACAGGAGGATCGCAGAGATTCCCACAGCCGCGCCTGCACCAAACCAAACCAAACATTAACAAAGATTAACAAACATATCAGCGTCTCGAAACAAACCCTCCCCACAACACCCAGACACTCACTGCACGGGTCACATCCGGCAGCAAGGCTCCCTCCAGGTTCAGGGGTCACTCTGTTCAGGGATCACTCTAGGTC
Organism: Sphyrna mokarran; assembly: GCA_024679065.1. NCBI lineage: Eukaryota > Metazoa > Chordata > Chondrichthyes > Carcharhiniformes > Carcharhinidae > Sphyrna > Sphyrna mokarran. The sequence goes on from JAGIQG010000002.1 coordinate 3,328,283, forward strand.
AAGGGTCACTCTTGGTTCAAGGATCACTCTTGGTTCAAGGGTCACTTTCGGTTCAGGGGTCGCTCTCGGTTCAGGGGTCACTTTGGGTTCAAGGGTCACTCTTTGTTCAAGGGTCACTCTTTGTTCAGGGGTCACTCGGTTCAAGGGTCACTCTCTGTTCAGGGGTCACTCTCAGTTCAGGGGTCACTCTTGGTTCAGGGGTCGCTCTCGGTTCAGAGTTCACTCTCAGTTCAGGTGTCACTCTCAATTCATGGGTTACTCTCGGTTCAGGGGTCGCTCTCGGTTCAGGGGTCACTCTCGGTTCAGGGGTCACTCTCGGTTCAGGGGTCACTCTCGGTTCAGGGGTCACTCTCAGTTCGGGGTCACTCTCTGCCCCGCCGGGGTCACTCTCGGATGTTACTCTTGGAACCGGTCTGGGTGGGGGTTAGGGGTCACTGAGCCATTGTTTCAAAGAACAAAGAACAAAGAACAAAACAGCACGGGGAAACAGGCCCTTCGGCCCAACGAGCCCGCGCCGCCACCCCGATGTTCCCACCTCTACCCGCGATCCCTGTCCATGTTTATAGATCTATGGATTAAACACCAAATTTGAGACAATTTAGGGAGAATTTGTTTTGCCAATTAGCCTAAGAGCACATCTTTGGGATGTGGGAGGAAACCGGAGCACCCGGAGAAAACCCACGCAAGCACGGGGAGAATGCGCAAACTCCCACAGACACAGGCCCAAATCCATGTATCTGCACAGCACAGCGATAGTCACTGAGCTGTCGTGTTGCCCATCAAATGCTCCAGGTCAAGCGTACACTAACAACGTGAAGCACTAGGATTTCAATGACACAAACCTTGTGATTGGTTGTCCTGTTGCTTAGTGATGGTGGTCACTTCCATACACAGTGACCTCGGCCAATGCCAGTGAGGCCTGCCGGCCTGGAATCATCACGGTAACATATCGGCCGTGCATCCCATTACAACGGAAATCCTGTGTCTCCCCAGCACCAATCGACGCAATCACTGCACACCTGTAACACCGAGGGAAAAGATCAGGAACAGCAGAAGGCCATTCAACCCGCGTAACCTTCCTACCCCATACTAACCCTATCCCCAGTTAGAACATAGAACATAGAACATTACAGCGCAGAACAGGCCCTTCGGCCTTCGATGTTGCGCCGACCAATTAGGAACAAGCAGTGACCCTCTAATCGGTTGGATTATAAATTGGTGTTGCTAAATTCTTACTGAGTTCTTACCACCCCAATCCAATGCCGGCACCTTTACATCATGACTACTATCGACACCGCATACTGCCGGATCCAAGTGGAGAGGATCTCCAAGAGGATTGCACATATCGACACAGACATCAAGTTTCTACAGAGATGCAAGAAAGCAGACAGGATACCAAGGGGACTACAGATCACGAACCCACTCAGGTCAACCTATAACACAGACTACGCTGAGAGGCTTTGCCGATTGGCACCTCTCTCACACTCCTCAATCACCTCATACACCAGCTCTATAGCAAACGCCGCACCCTGGAAAGTAAAATGGAATACATATTCTCAACTTGCGCTCAGGACGCAGATCAGTTGCGAAACTTTGCCAAGCAGATGAGACAAAGAAACTACACCATTTACATGCACACCAAGAACAGGAAACTTGAAAAACTCGGCATCGCCACCAGCAACAACCAAACCTCCCTTGGCACCACAGTAGAAAACAACACTACCGCAGGGAGGTCCATTGTTAACCTGTCGGACTACACACTTCAATCAGAGGAAATCGAAGTTCTCAGCCGAGGGCTCAATTTCTGTCCCACCACCAAAATGGCCCATCAGTCTCGCAGCAGATACAGAGGAATTCATCAGGCAAATGAGGCTGCGTGAGTTCTTCCACAAACCCCAAGAGGCCAATAGCAGTGGACTCAATGATAGCGAATGAACCAGAACAGCCGACAGAGGGATCCGCAGTGCAGCAACCGAAGAGGAATGAATCCAATTGGACTCCTCCGGAAGGCCGCTGCCCCCGACTGGACATGTATGCCCAAGCCATCAGGAGGTGCGTGAACACCAGATTTATCAACCGCACTTACAAGACAGTCCCGAACATCACCTAAGTACAAAGCAAAGCCATCCGTGCTCTCAAGACCAACCACAACATTGTCATCAAACCAGCAGACAAAGGAGGCGCCACCGTCATACTGAACAGAACGGACTACTGTGAAGAAGTGTACCGACAACTAAACAATGAGAAACACTACAGACAGTTACCAGCAGATCCGACCAAAGAACACACTCGTCAACTCAACACTCTGATCAAAACCTTTGATCCGGACCTTCAGAACACCCTCCGGGCTCTCATTCCACGTACTCCCCGCATTGGAGATCTCTACTGCCTCCCAAAGATACACAAGGCAAACATACCCGGCCGTCCCATCGTATCGGGCAATGGGACCCTGTGTGAGAACCTCTCCGGCTATATCGAGGGCATCCTGAAACCCATTGTACAAAGAACCCCAGCTTTTGTCTTGACACTACGGACTTCCTACAGAAACTCAGCACACATGAGCAGTTGAACCAGGGACACTCCTTGGTCACAATGGATGTCCGGCGCTCTACACCAAAATCCCCCACGACGATGGTATTGCTGCAACTGCCTCAGTACTCAATGCCAACAACTGCCAGTTTCCGGATGCAATTTTACAACTCATCCGCTTCATCTTGGACCACAATGTCTTCACCTTCAACAATCAGCTTTTCATCCAGACACACGGAACAGCCATGGGGACCAAATTCGCACCTCAGTATGCCAACATCTTCATGTACAGGTTCGAACAAGACTTCTTCACCACACGAGATCTCCAACCAAGGTTATATACTAGATACATTGATGACATCTTTTTCCTTTGGACTCATGGTGAACAATCATTGAAACAACTGTATGATGATATCAACAAGTTCCATCCCACCATCAGACTCACCATGGACTATTCTCCAGAATCAGTTGCATTCTTGGACACACGCATCTCCATCAAGGACGGTCACCTCAGCACCTCACTGTACCGCAAACCGACAGACAACCTCACAATGCTCCACTTCTCCAGCTTCCACCCTAGACACGTTAAAGAAGCCATTCCCTATGGACAAGCCCTCTGTATACACAGAATTTGCTCAGATGAGGAGGATCGTGACAGACACCTCCAGACTGAAGGATGCCCTCGTGAGAACAGGATATGGCGCTCGACTCATCGATCGACAGTTCCGACGTGCCACAGCGATAAACCGCACTGACCTCCTCAGAAGACGAACACGGGACACGGTGGACAGAGTACCCTTTGTTGTCCAGTACTTCCCCGGAGCGGAGAAGCTACGACATCTTCTCCGGAGTCTTCAACATATCATTGATGACGATGAACATCTCGCTAGGGCCATCCCCACCCCACTTCTTGCTTTCAGACAACCGCACAACCTCAAACAGATCATTGTTCGCAGCAAACTACCCAACCTTCAGGAGAACAGTGACCACAATACCACACAACCCTGCCACAGCAACCTCTGCAAGACATGCCGGATCATAGACATGGACGACATCATCAAACGTGAGGATACCATTCACCAGGTACACGGTACATACACTTGCAACTCGGCCAACGTTGTCTACCTAATACGTTGCAAGAAAGGATGTCCCGAAGCATGGTATATTGGGGAGACCATGCAGACACTACGACAGCGGATGAATGAGCATCGCTCAACAATCACCAGGCAAAACAGTTCCCTTCCTGTGGGCGAACACTTCAGCAGTCATGGGCATTCGGCCTCCGACCTGCGGGTAAATGTTCTTCAAGGGGGCTTTCGTGATACACGACAGCGCAGAGTCGCTGAGCAGAGACTGATAGCCAAGCTCCGCACACATGAGGACGGTCTTAACAGGGATCTTGGCTTCATGTCACACTATCTGTAACCCCCGTAACTTGCCTGGGTTAGCAAAAAACCTCACTTACTGTGCTGTCTGGAGAAAATACACAATTCTCTAACAATGCTCAGGATTCCCTTCACACACATTGTTAGCCACTTTAACACTTGAATAGCAGGTTAGATGTAAGGATTCGCATTCTAATCAGCAATCTCTGACTGTCTGTGCTGATGTGTGCTATTGCAGACCAGAACACTGCATTTGCCTGAAGAAGACACAAGAGTCGAAAGCTCGCTTTTTTACTATCAAATAAATCGGTTGGATTATAAATTGGTGTTGTTAAATTCTTACTGAGTTCTTACCTCTAACCTAAACCATTCCCTTTTCATCCATAAACTTATCTACTTTGACGTTGCTGCCCCACATCCCAGCAGCCCTCGCTCTGTCACAATCCATCCTCTGGTCCAACATTCAAACCATTCAGCAAGATTGCACAGTGCACCGCTTGTGAATATTAACCTGAGGTTTCATTCGCCTGTAGCTGGAGTTCACCTGTAGCTGGAGTTCAGTTACAGTGGGAGTATGTCTGCAGCTTGAGTTTTGCTTGTGCGGGCGTGGGGGTGAGGTGGTGGGGTGGGGATTCTACCTGTAGCTGCAGTTCAGTATAATGGGGGAGATCACCGGTAGTGGGAGTTTGCCTGTAGCTGGAGTGCATCTGTCACTTGAGTCACTTCCTAGGGCGGGCGGGGGAGGTGTGTAGAGTCCGTTTGTAGCAGGAGTTTGCTTGTAGTAGAAGCTTGCCTTTTGCGACAGTTTGCTTGTACTGGGAGTATAACTGTAACCAGTGGTGTAGCACTATTTTGGCACACTGGAGTGCTGTGCCAGCAAATACGACCAGGGTCCCAGTGAGGAGAGGCCAGGAGAGAGGACAATAGAGTGTGGGTACACAAAGGGGTGCAGTAGAGTGTGGGATACAGGAGAGGGTACAGCGTAGTGTGGGGTATAGGTGGAGACATAGTGAGTTGTGGGTTGAAAAGTCTGTGGGAAATACACGGAGGTACAGTGGGGTGTGTGATACAGATGAGAATACAGTAGGGGGTGGGGCACAGGTGGGGATACAGTGCGGTGTGGGATATGGGGGGGGTGCACAGTGGGTGTGGGATACAGGCAGGGGGTGCCACAGTGGGGTGTGGGCGTACAGCCGGAGGGGTGCAGTGGGGTGGGGGGTACATGAGGGGGGTCAGTGGGGTGTGGTGTACAGGCGGGGGGTGCAGTGGGGTGTGGGGTACAGGCGGGAGCGAGTGCAGTGGGTGGGGGTAAAGATGGGGGGTGAAGTGGGGTGTGGGGGTACAGGCGGGGGCGTGCCAGTGGGGTGACGGTACAGGCGGGGAGATGCTAGTGGGGCGTGGGTACAGGCGGGGGCAGTGGGGTGGGGGTTGGGGTACAGATGGGACGGTGCGTGGGTGTGGGGACAGGGCGGGGGGTGCAGTGGGGGTGGGTAAAGGCGGGGGGGTGCAGTGGGGTGTGGGGTACAGGCGGGGGGGTGCAGTGGGTGGGGGGTACAGAGCGGGGGGGGGGCAGTGGGGTGTGGGCTACAGGGGGGGTGAGTGGGAGGTGTGGGATTACAGGCGGGGGTGCAAGTTGGGTGGGGGTACAGGCGGGGGGGCAATGGGGTGGTGGTACAGTCGGTGGGTGCAGTGGCGGTGGGATACAGCAGGGGTGCAGTGGGGGGTGGGGTACAGGCGGGAGTGCAGTGGGGTGTGGGGTAAGGCAGGGTGCAGTGGGGTGTTGGGGTACAGGCCGGGGGGGTGCAGTGGGGATGGGGACGGTACAGGCGGGCGGTGCCTGCAGTGGGGGTAGGGGTACAGGCGGGGGGTGCAGTGGGGTGTGGGGTACAGGCGGGGGTGCAGTGGGGTGTGGGGTACAGGCGGGGAGTGAAGTGGGGTGTGGGTACAGGCGGGGGGTGCAGTGGTGTGGTGTGGGGTACAAGGCGTGCGGGTGCAGTGGGGTCTGGGGGTACAGGCGGGGGGTGCAGATGGGGTGTGGGTTACAGGCGGGGGGTGCAGGGGGTGTGGGGTAAAGGCGGGGGGATGCAGTGCGGGTGTGGGTACAGGCGGGAGTGCAGTGGGGTGTGGGTACAGATGGGGGGTGAGTGGGGTGTGGGGTCAGGCGGGAGTGCAGTGGGGTGTAGGGTACAGGCGGTAGGGTGTGCCAGGCGGTGTGCGGGTACAGGCGGGGAGTGCAGGGGGTGTGGGGTACAGGCGGGGGGCCGGGGGCAGTGGGGTGTGGGGTACAGATGGGGGTTGAAGTGGGGATGTGGGTACAGGCGGGGGGTGCAGTGGAGGTGTGGGGTACAGGCGGGGGGGTGCTAGTGGGGGGTGGGGTACAGTCGGGGGGGTGCAGTGGGGTTGTGGGTACAGGGGGGGGTGCAGGGGGTGTGGGGTACAGCGGGGAGTGCAGTGGGGTGTGGGGTACAGGCGGGGAGTGCAGTGGGTGCGGGGTAAGTGGGGGGTGCAAGTGGGTCCGCTTGGGGTAAAACCCCAAAATGCGGGGGGGTGCAGGTCGGGGTGTGCGCGGTAGGATACAGGCGGGGGAGTTCAGTGCAAGTGGGTGCTGTGGGTACAGACCTGGGGGGTGCAGTGGATGTGGGGTACAGGCCGGGGGGGTGCAAGTGGGGTGTGGGGTACAGGCGGGGAGTGCAGTGGGGTGTGGGGTACAGATGGGGGGTGCAGTGGGGTGTGAAGTACAGGAGAGCACCAGTTCATTGGGAGTGTAAATCCCTCAGCCTATCACTGAGGCAAGGCCTAGTCTATCCTGTTGAATCCTGTCTTTCCTCAGAAAGCAGAACGTATCCTGTTTTTGATCAAAGTTCCCTGCAGGAATAGCTCCGGTTGGAGAATCTTGCTGCAGTTTACCTCGGGTTGGACTTGCCATTATTTTCCAGCGAGTCTCCGATGTGGATCTCTGCTCCGTTCAGGCTTTGCGTATCCAGGTCCATCGTGTTGGTGATGGACACGGTCACTATGGGAAAGGAAGCCAGCAGATCCAGTCTCCACCAAGGCTCCCGTTCTAAGTCTGTGATGGAGCAGGAACCCAGGCTGCAATCTGCATTCGCATTCCCGTCCACCGCATTGATAGCATTCCCGAGATAATTCTGTAGGCTGGACTGGGTGGCTCTCCCCTGTAGAGCCAAATTTATGTCTAAAAGTCAAACAGAGAGATTTGAAATGTTTGTATCCTATCAGAATACTTGCCTTCATTACGAGAGGTTTCAAATACAGGAACGGGAATGTGTTGTTACAATTATACAGGGGCCTTGGTGAGACCACACCTAGAGTATTGTGTACAGTTTTGGTCTCCTTTTCTGAGGAAGGATGTTCTTGTTCTTGAGGGAGTGCAGTGAAGGTTTACCAGGCTGATTCCGGGGATGGAGGGACTGATGTAAGAGGAGAGATTGTCTAGGTTAGGATTGTTTTCACTGGAGTTCAGACGAATGAGGGGGGATCTCATAGAGACTTATAAAATTCTGACAGGATTAGACAGGGTAGATACAGAGAGGATATTCCCGATGGTGAGGGGAGCCCAGAACCAGGGGTAACAGTCTGAGGATTCAGGGTAGACCACTTAGGACAGAGATGAGGAGACATTTCTTCACCCAGAGAGTGGGGAGCCTGTGGAATTCACAGGAAGTAGCTGATCCCAAAACACTGAATGTATTTGAGAGACAGCTGGATATAACACTTGGGGCAAACGGGATCAAAGGTTATGGAGGGCAGGTCCTATGAAGAGAGGTGAAGGATGGTGAGCTGGTTGCGTTTAGAAAGGAGGCGGCAAGGGGGATCTTATTGAAACAGTATAAGATAATTAGAGGTTTGGATAGGGTGAACAGTGGATAGCCGGTTTCCTAGGATGGAAAAAGAGCTAGCACGAAGGGACACACTTAAATTAAGGGTCTGAGTTATAGGACGGATATCAAGGTTAGTTCTTACTCAAAGAGTGATTAGGGAGTGAAGCCCTGCCCTGCAGCGTGTGGATGCGCCAAGTTTGGTGGCGTTTAAGAGGTAGTGAGAAGTATAGGATGAGAAGGAATGGTTGAGTTAGGAGGGCATGCTTTTATTTGGTCGGCAAAACATCGAGGCAGAAGGGCCGTTCTGTGGCTGTATTGTTCTATGTTTAGTTCTAGTTTGATGGGGGGACAGTGTAGAGGGAGCTTTACTCTGTATCTAACCCCGTGCTGTACCTGTCCTGGGAGTGTTTGATGGGGATAATGAGACATGTTACCGTCCTGACATGCAATGATAATTTGTAAAGTTCATCGAGAGGTGGGCTCCTGTTGCAATGAGAAATGTTCCAGGATTTCATCAAAGATGTTGTGTAAGGAGGTGATGCAGTGAAATGGTGAGTTGTACAAATGTTAATGATTTGATGTTTTTGGCATTGTTGCTGTTTGCTGCCTGCTGATGGTGATCAGAAATGTTTGCTCTGTGTCAGAACAGAACGAGAGGATCTGATTAATCCCAACCTATCATTTTACGAAGCTAGGTTTCTCAACAACCATTCTCCATCTTGTCAAACCTTTAACCCATGAAGTACACTGAGCTGGAGAGTGTGAATCACTGGTCACAGATACAGTCCCTTCCTGAGAACCCTCTCTCGTCACCCCTACCCAGAGAGTGACAAACTAATCCCCCTGCCCCACTCTCTCCCCCAAAGCCCTGGGGTATAATGCTAAGAGAGCAAAATTAAGCCTAATTGATGGCTCTAATGGGGAGAGATAGCAAGAATGGCTAAACAACTGTGCCCGGACATGGAACAAACGGGAACTGAATGAACCCTAATCAGAGCTGGATTTGACCCACACCGGATTCAGAGTAAATGAGAAAATGGTTCAAATTTGTTTTGTAAAAAATAGAACACACAAAAGATCCTCAGACATTGTCATAGATATGGTCAGGGGGATCATTTCAGATTCACCTTAATGGAAAGGGATAATTGGACACGTACAGGAATGTATTCGAGTGGGCGAACCAATCCATGCGGAGAAGTATAAACACCACAATGGAGCAAAGTGCACTTCTGCACGGATGACCAAAAGACCTATCCTCATTCCAAACCCAGAACCATCCAAATCGACCAGAATGTCCCAACACTAACTTGCTCTGCCAGCTACTGCCCCCACACCAATCTAATCCATACCACCCAGGTCCACACCACCCACATCCTGCCCATCAAAACATCAAACACCCACAGAGAATCACCCCATCCCACCAGCTCTGAGAGTCCCATCACCCACCCAAACTACCAGTGACCCTCTGACAGTGCGGCGCTCCCTCAGCACTGACCCTCTGACAGTGCGGCACTCCCTCAGCACTGACCCTCTGACAGTGCGGCACTCCCTCAGCACTGACCCTCTGACAGTGCGGCACTCCCTCAGCACTGACCCTCCGACAGTGCGGCACTCCCTCAGCACTGACCCTCTGACAGTGCGGCACTCCCTCAGCACTGACCCTCTGACAGTGCGGCACTCCCTCAGCACTGACCCTCTCACAGTACGGCACTCCCTCAGCACTGACCCTCTGACAGTACGGCACTCCCTCAGCACTGACCCTCTGACAGTGTAGCACTACCTCAGCACTTAACCTCGGACAGTGCAGCACTCCCTCAGCACTGACCCTCTGACACTGCGGCACCCACTCAGCATTGACCCTCTGACAGTGCGGCACTCCCTCAGCACTGACCCTCTGACAGTGCGGCACTCCCTCAGCACTGACCCTCTGACAGTGCGGCACTCCCTCAGCACTGACCCTCTGACAGTGCGGCGCTCCCTCAGCACTGACCCTCTGACAGTGCGGCGCTCCCTCAGCACTGACCCTCTGACAGTGCGGCGCTCCCTCAGCACTGACCCTCTGACAGTGCGGCGCTCCCTCAGCACTGACCCTCTGACAGTGCGGCACTCCCTCAGCACTGACCCTCTGACAGTGCGGCACTCCCTCAGCACTGACCCTCTGACAGTGCGGCACTCCCTCAGCACTGACCCTCTGACAGTGCGGCACTCCCTCAGCACTGACCCTCTGACAGTGCGGCACTCCCTCAGCACTGACCCTCTGACAGTGCGGCACTCCCTCAGCACTGACCCTCTGACAGTGCGGCGCTCCCTCAGCACTGACCCTCTGACAGTGCGGCGCTCCCTCAGCACTGACCCTCTGACAGTGCGGCACTCCCTCAGCACTGACCCTCTGACAGTGCGGCACTCCCTCAGCACTGACCCTCTGACAGTGCGGCGCTCCCTCAGCACTGACCCTCTGACAGTGCGGTCGCTCCCTCAGCACTGAACCCTCTGACAGTGTGGCGCTCCCTCAGCACTGACTCTCTGACAGTGCGGCGCTCCTCAGCATTGACCCTCTGACAGTGAGGAACTCCCTCAGATTACCCTCTGACAGTGCGGCACTCCCTCAGCACTGACCCTCTGACAGTGCGGGGCATCCCTCAGCACTGACCCTCTGACAGTGCGGCACTCCCTCAGCACTGACCCTCTGACAGTGCGGCGCTCCCTCAGCACTGACCCTCTGACAGTGCGGCGCTCCCTCAGCACTGACCCTCTGACAGTGCGGCACTCCCTCAGCACTGACCCTCTGACAGTGCGGCGCACCCTCAGCACTGACCCTCTGACAGTGCGGCAGTCCCTCAGCACTGACCCTCTGACAGTGCGGCACTCCCTCAGCACTGACCCTCTGACAGTGTGGCACTCCCTCAGCACTGACCCTCTGACAGTGCAGCACTCCCTCAGCACTGACCCTCTGACAGTGCGGCACTCCCTCAGCACTGACCCTCTGACAGTGCGGCACTCCCTCAGCACTGACCCTCTGACAGTGCGGCACTCCCTCAGCACTGACCCTCTGACAGTGCGGCACTCCCTCAGCACTGACCCTCTGACAGTGCGGCGCTCCCTCAGCACTGACCCTCTGACAGTGCGGCACTCCCTCAGCACTGACCCTCTGACAGTGCGGCACTCCCTCAGCACTGACCCTCTGACAGTGCGGCGCTCCCTCAGCACTGACCCTCTGACAGTGCGGCACTCTCAGCACTGACCCTCTGACAGTGCGGCGCTCCCTCAGCACTGACCCTCTGACAGTGCGGCGCTCCCTCAGCACTGACCCTCTGACAGTGGGCGGCGCTCCCTCAGCACTGACCCTCTGACAGTGCGGCACTCCCTCAGCACTGACCCTCTGACAGTGCGGCGCTCCCTCAGCACTGACCCTCTGACAGTGCGGCACTCCCTCAGCACTGACCCTCTGACAGTGCGGCGCTCCCTCAGCACTGACCCTCTGACAGTGCGGCACTCCCTCAGCACTGACCCTCTGACAGTGCGGCACTCCCTCAGCACTGACCCTCTGACAGTGCGGCACTCCCTCAGTACTGACCCTCTGACAGTGCGGCGCTCCCTCAGCACTGACTCTCTGACAGTGCGGCACTCCCTCGGTGCTGACTCATGTTTGAATCTGGGTTAATGCCAATTTCAGAATCCGTGACCCTCTATTCCAGAGATTTAGTTGTGTCTGAGTAAGTGACAGCTCGACTGTGAATTCCAATTGATCCTGCTGCCCCCCCACCTCCCTCCCCCCTAGCCCCACACCCCCCCCCATGCAGACAACGGAACTGAGAGAGAATTCGCCACAGGACTGCGTGTAACCTCAGCCTCTTCACCCCCACCCTGCACTCGTCCGACTGTCAGAGTCTCCTCCCCAGTGGGTCATGAAGGGCTGAGGAGAAGAATAGCTGGTGGGGGTAAGATCGGGAATGCGGATAACATTGAGGGGTGAGATTGACAGAGAGGGGGTAACATCAAGAAAGTGGGGGTAAAATTGAGAGGGAAGTATGAAGGGAGAGAGAGATAAGATGTAGGGGGTAAGATTGAGTGGGGGTTAGATTGAGGGAGGTAGAGATCGGAAGTTTGTAAAGACATGAGAGAGAGGAGGTAAGATTATGGGAGGGGGTATAATTGAGGGACAGGGAGATAAGATCAGGGGGAAGGGGTAAAATGAAAGAGGAGGGGTGGTAAAGATGATGAGAGTGGGAGGAGGAGAGGGAGGGGTACATGGGATACAGAGATGGTGAGGAGGGGGGAGGGCAGGAGGTCGGAGGAGAGGGGTGTTGTTCTGGGGAGGAGGCTGAACAGAGTGAGTGAGCGAGGGAGCAGGGAATTGACGGAGTGAGAGTGGGAGCTGAAGGAAGAGGGGAGAGGTGAGGGGGCAGGGTTTGGGATCGGAGCTGGGGAAAGGGATTAGTGGGGTTGGAAGGGAGGGAGCCGTATGGGATGGGTGTTGAAGGAGGAGAAGGCTGTTCGGCCCCTCGAGCCTGTTCCCCCTCTCCTGTAAGAGTTGGGGAGCAGGGATCTGTCCAACTCAATCTGGGGTACATTCAATGCTCTGCTGAACAGAATTCCAAAGATTAACCAGCCTCTGTGTGGGATCTTGCTGTGCAGTGAGTGGTCAGGATTTCCCTCTCTGCCGGTGTTTTTGCAAGAGGGAGATGGGCTGGGCAGATCGGAATCTGCTCCGGGATCACTGCCTTTATCCCAACAATGGGAATTCCTCCCAGAACCTTGCGTATTGCAGTCGGAGAAGCTCATACTGAGCATGTGTGAGAGAGAGAGAGAGACAGAGAGACTGCAGTATTGCTCTGGAACCTGAGGGGAGGGGATCACACACATCAACCTGACAGGACAGACAGAGAGAGACAGCGCAGAGAGAGAGGGAGAGGGAATCAAAGAGGGAGAGAGGGAAAGGGAGAAAGAGAGAGGGAGAGAGAGAGAGAGAGAAAGCACTGTGAACAAAGGAGACCGACACCAAGGGGATGCTGACAGAGAGAGAGAGAAATAGAAATTAGATAGAGGGATTGAGAAAAAAACTGATAAAGAGGAAGTCTGGGCTCGAGGGAGGGAAGGAGTGCAGTGATTGACATAAAGAATTATAGAAATAAATAGATAGGTGAAGAGACTGATGGACAGGTAGGTGGAGAAATAAGTGGATAGATCGATGGTTAGACAGATGGATAGACAGATGGATGGATAGATAAACTGATAGATGAGAAGGTCAGGATAGAGGGGGAACAGCTAAAGGAGAAGTGATTAAGTGGGATTAACTGAGAAAGCTGTGGAATCCGGGCAGTTCTCGATGTTTGTGTTCTATTCTCTGTTTGTCTACATATTCTACACATTGTTCAAGAGGAAGCCAGGAGATGAAGTACTCGAACTGGGACTTGTTCAGGTATGTCACTGTGTCCCAGTGCGGATTGTACCTCACTGCTTAAAGTCTAACTCTGCCCTGCAACTGCCCCAGGGAGAGAACCTGACCTGTTCTCCCAAAGCCAGTAACCCAGGGAGAGCTGGACAGGTTCTCTCAGAGCCAGCAGTGTGTACATTTTGTGAAATATTTTTAAATAAATGTAGTTCTGACAGTGTGATAATGTTAGCTATAAAAGCAGGGAGTGTTAAAGAATGAAACTGAGTGACAGGGACAGCAGCAAGATGGAGACACGATGCGAGGAAGCAGAGAGGAATGGGCAGTGGGTATTTATCAGGCTGGGGATGGTTTGGAGCGGAGCTCCCCAGGGATCAGTGTTGGGATTTATCCTGATATATTTTAATGCTGGAGATCTTGGAGCAATTGGATGGTGTGAAAGGCAGAGGCATTGTGAACGGTGAGGAGGACAGTGAAGAATTTCAAAGGAGACAGGTTGGTGAGATGGATGGAGAAGCAGCAGATCAAGTTCAACGTGGAGAAATGTGAAATGATTCATTTTGGCCAGAAAAACACGCAGAAACAATATAAAATTCCAAAGTGTGTGCAGGAGCAGAGAGACTGGGTGTGTTAATGCATATACCATTGGCAGGACAGAGTGGAGAGAGCGATGTGCATCACTGGCTAAACTGGCATTTATTGCCCATCCCTAATTGCCCCTTGAGATTGAGAGAGGGGTAAAATCTGGCAGATGGAGTTTAATGAGAGAAAATGTGAAGTTACTCACTTTGGCAGGAAGTATAGACAAAGTAGAGTGTTCCTAAAACGGAGATTACAGATACGGTAGTGAATTTTAAGGAGCATGTTGACAAGTATATGAATAGGATGGGAATAGAGGGATACGGTCCCTGGAAGGGTAGGGAGTTTTAGTTCAATCGGGCAGCATGGTCAGTGCAGGCTTGGAGGGGCCGAAGGGCCAGTTCCTGTGCTGTAATTTTCTTTGTTCTGCATTCTTTGTTCTTTGGAGAATAACCTGCAGAACTCTGAGGTGCGGAGGGATCTGGGTGTTAGAGTCATAGAGTTCTTCTGATCAACATGTCCATTCCGCTCTTTTTTTTAAACCCCTATGCTAATCCCAATTTCCCTCTTCTGTCCCATATCCCTCTATATCCATTGTATCCATGTAACTATCTAAATGCTTTTTAAAAGATAAAATTGTACCCATTTCTACTACTACCTCTGGGCAGCTTGTTCCAGACACTGACCACCCTCTGTGTGAAAAAATTGCCCTCTGGGCACTTTTGTATCTCTTCCCTCTCACCTTAAACCTGTACCCTCGAGTTTTAGAATCTCCTACTTTTGGGAAAAGATATTGACTATCTATCTTGTCTATGCCCCTCATTATTTTATAGACCTCTATAAGATCACCCCTTATCCTCCTACACTCCAGAGAAAAAAGTCCCAGTCTATCCAGCCTCTCCTTATAACTCAATCCATCAAGTCCTGGTAACATCCTAGTAAATCTTTTCTGCATTCTTTCTAGTTTAATAATATCCTTTCTATAATAGGGTGACCAGAATTTCACACAGTATTCCAAGTGTGGCCTTACTAATGTCTTGTACAACTTCAGCAAGATGTCCCAACTCCTGTATTCAATGTTCTGACCAATGAAACCAAGCATGCTGAATACCTTCTTCACCACTCTGTCCATCTGTGACTCAATTTCAAGCAGCTATGAATTTCTACCCCTAGATCTCTTTGTTCTGTAACTCTCCCCAGTGCCCTACCATTAACTGAGTAAGTCCTGTCCTGGTTCAATCTACCAAAATGCATCACTTCATATTTGTATAAATTAAACTCCATCTGCCATTCGTCAGTCCACTGGCCCAATTCATAGAATCCCTATAGAACAGAAGGAGGCCATTCAGCCCATCGAGTCTATACTGACCACAATCTCACACAGGCCAATTTCTCTAACTGCACACATTTACCTTGCTAATCCCTCTGGCACTAAGATCAATTTAGCATGGCCAATCCATCTAACACACACACATCTTTGGACCGTGGGAGGAAACCAGAACACCCGGAGGAAACCCACACAGACATGGGGAGAATATGCAGACTCCCCACAGACAGTGACCCAAGGCCAGAATTGAACCTGGAGTCCTGGCGCTGTGAGGCAGCAGTGCTAACAATTCCGCCCAATTGATCAAGATCCCTCTGCAATCCGAGATAACCTTCTTCACTATCCACTATGCCACCAATCTTAGTGTCATCTGCAAACTTACTAACCATGCCCCCTATATTCTCATCCAAATCATTAATATAAATGATAAATAACAGTGGATCCAGCACTGATCCCTGAGGCACACCGCTGGCCTCCAGTCTGAAAAATAATCCTCCACAACCACCCTCTGGCTTCTGTCAAGAAGCCAATTTTATATCCATTTAGATATCTCACCCTGGATCCCGTGAGATTTAATCTTACATAACAAAATACCATGAGTCAAAAACCTTACTAAAGTGTAGACAACATCGATGGAACAATGTTATAGTGCATAAATCACAAAGGTTAGCAGGAGGCAGTGGTGGTGTAGTGGCAGTGGCTCTGGATTAGTGAACCAAGGTAACACCCAGGGGATTTGGGTTCAAATCCCAGCACGGCAGAGGGTAAAATTTGAATTCAATAGAAATCTGGAATTAAGAATTCACTGATGAACCATTATCAATGATCGGAAAAACCCACCTGGTTCACTAATATCCTTTTGGACTATCCTTACTCTGCAATGAGTTAAATGGACACTGCAAAGGTGACTCCACATCCTACAAATAAAAAAAAGGATAGCAAGTAATCAAGAAGATTGTTATGGTTTAGTTGTACAGGACACTGGTGAGACCACATTTTGAATACAATGTGCAGTCTCTCTCAATTTCCCATGAGCTTCAGCCAATAAATATCCAAGATTAGGAAACAGTGAGCAAATTAAAATTAACTGCCCAATATAGAAATAATTACCCTATTACAGAGGACATGTTCAACTTTCAAATTCGATTAAACCCTTCCTGTCACTGACAGAATGAAACGAGTCAACCTCTCACAGAAAAATAGTTCCCATTAGACCATAGGAACAGAATCAGGCCACTCGGCCCATTGAGTCTGCTCCACCATCCAATCATGGCTGATATTTTTCTCATCCCCATTTTTTATAGAATTCCTACATTGGAGAAGGAGGCCATTCGGCCCATCGAAGCTACACTGACAGCAATCCCATCCAGACCCCATTCTCCTGCCTTCTCCCCATAATCCCTGATCCCCTTATTGATCAAGATCCTACCTATCTCTGTCTTGAAGACATTCAATGACCCGGCCTCCCTCAGCCCTCTGTGGCAATGAGTTCCACAGATTCATCACTCTGGCTAAAGAAATTCCTCCTCATCTCGGTTGTAAAATAGCGTCCCTTCACTTGGAGATTGTGCTCTTGAATTTTAATCTTTCCTACTAGTGGAAACATTCTCTTCACATCCACTCTATCCAGGGCCTCTCAGTATTCTGTAAGTTTCAATTAGAGCCCCCCTCATCCTTTTAAACTCCAACAGCCGGCAGGAGATAGAGAAACAGATATGTAGGCAGATTTTGGCAAGGTGTAAAAGTAACAGGGTTGTTGTGGTGGGAGATTTTAACTTCCCCTGTATTGACTGGGACTCAGTGCTGGGCGTGTGGATGGGGCAGAGTTTGTAAGGAGCATCCAGGAGGGTTTCCTGAAACAGTCTATAGATAGTCCAACTAGGGAAGGGGCCGTCATGGACCTGGTATTGGGGAATGAGCCCAGTCAGATGGTCGATGTTTTAGTAGGGGAGCACTTCGGGAACAGTGACCACAATTCAGTAAGCTTTAAGGTACTGATGGATAAAGATAAGTGTAGTCCTCAAGTGAAGGTGTTAAATTGGGGGAAGGCTCATTACAACAATATTAGGCAGGAACTGAAGAATGTAGATTGGGGGCAGATGTTAGAGGGCAAATCAACATCTGGCATGTGGGAGGCTTTCAAATGTAAGTTGATAGGGATTCAGGACCGGCACATTCCTGTAAGGATAAAGGATAAGTATGGCAAGTTTTGGGAATTTTGGATAATGAGAGATATTGTGAGCCCAGTCAAAGAGAAAAAGGAAGCATTTGTTAAAGTCAGGAGGCTGGAGTTGGGGTTACAATCAAATCAGCCAATGATCATACTGAAGGGGGCAGCAGGATCAAGGGGCTGAATGGCCTCCTCCTGCTCCTGGGTTGTATGTTAATATTATTATATATCCAAGCGGTTACAGGCTTAAGAGCCAATGATGTTATTTGATGGTGATATCATTAGGATGTTGTACAGAATATAGTTTGTATTCTCCAAGCAAAGCTCCTTCAATAAACCTGTTATTGTCAATTTGAATCTCCATGTGCAAACATGCGAGGCAATGGCCCAGTGGTATTATCGCTAGATTGTTAATCCAGAAGCTGAGCAAATGTTCTGGGGACCCGGGTTCGAATCCCGCCACAGCAGACAGTGGAATCTGAATTCAATAAAAAAAATCTGAATTAAGAATCTACTAATGACCATGAAACCATTGTTAATTATGGGAAAAACCCATCTGGGTCACTGATGTCCTTTATGGAGGGAAATCTGCCATCCTTACCCGGTCTGGCCTACATGTGACTCCAAACCCACAGCAACTGCCCTCTGAAATGGCCTAGCAAGGCAATTACTAGGTGGTTTAAGGGTTAGATATGCTGTGTAACCCATCGCAGGTGTGTGGGAAGCAGGACAAGCGCCGAGTATCTGTATCAACCTGTTCCCAATGGATATATTCCCAATAAATCAGTTCCCAATGGTCTCTTTGCAATGGAACAGTTCATTGGGAACTGGCCCATCTCTTAATCGGACTGAAGGTGTGTTTGGGTCTCTTTTGGTTTGAATCTCTCAGATTATGTCTCTCTCAGTTTGGGTCTCTCGGTTTGGGAGTGTCTCTATCGCTTTGGGGGTCTCTCTCGGTTTGGGGGTCTCTCTCAGTTTGGGGGTCTCTCTCAGTTTGGGGGTCTCTCGGTTTGGGGGTCTCTCTCGGTTTGGGGTCTCTCTCGTTTGGGGGTCTCTCTCGTTTGGGGGTCTCTCTCGTTTGGGGAGGTCTCTCTCAGTTTGGGGGTCTCTCCTCTGGGTTTGGGGTCCTCTCTCAGTTTGGGGGGTCTCTCGTTTTGGAGGTCTCTCTCAGTTTGGGGGTCTCTCCTCTCGGTTTGGGGTCTCTCTCTCAGTTTGGGGGTCTCTCTCGGTTTGGGGGTCTCTCTCAGTTTGGGGGTCTCTCTCAGTTTGGGGTTCTCTCTCGGTTTGGGGGTCTCTCTCAGTTTGGGGGTCTCTCTCTCGGTTTTGGGGGTTCTCTCAGTTTGGGGGTCTCTCTGGTTTGGGGGTCTCTCTCGGTTTGGGGTCTCTCAGTTTGGGGGTCCTCTCTCGTTTTGGGGTCTCTCAGTTTGGGGGTCTCTCTCGTTTGGGGGTGTCTCAGATTGGGGGTGTCTCTCTCGGTTTCAGGGTCTCTCGGATTGGGGGTGTCTCTCTCGGATTGGGGGGTCTCTGGATTGGGAGTCTCTCGCATTTGGGGTCTCTCTTGGTTTTGGGGTCTCTCTTGTTTTGGGGGTCTCTCAATTTGGGGGTCTCTCAGATTGGTGGTCTCTCTGGGTTTGAGAGTCTCTATCAGATTGGGGGTCTCTCGGTTTGGGGGTCTCTTGGATTGGGGGTGTCTCTCTCGGATTGGGGGTGTCTCTCTTGGATTAGGGGTCTCTCTCGGGTTGGCTCTCTCACTCTTCAGTTCCTCAATCCCCAGCAGACAGCTTACTCTGACTCTCTGCCTGAGCTCTGTGGCGAGAGCTGTAGCCATGGCAACCAGCTGCCTTGACCTAAATCAGAGTCGGAGAGATGGAGAGATGTGACGCTGACCAGCGGGAAGCTGACCTTTCAACCCTGGCCTGTCTAATCCCATCAGGCCTCCAGCCGCTGATCCCTCCTGTGGTGTCTGTAGCAGAGAGAGCAGGACCCCTCCCTCCAGAGTGAGGGTGCGGGGAGGGGAGAGGGGGGAGGGAGAGGGGGAGAGGGAGGGTTGGGGAGGAGGGAGGGGGGGGAGAGAGGGGGAAAGGGGCATGGGGGGGAGGGAGGCAGAGGGGAGAGGGGGATGGGAGATGGGGGAGGGGGAGGGGTGAGGGTGTGGGAGGAGGGGAGGGGGGGGGGAGGGAGAGGGGGAAAGGGGCATGGGGGGGAGGGAGGCAGAGGGGAGAGGGGGATGTGAGAGGAGAGGGGGAGGTTGTGGGAGAGGAAGGGGTGAGGGAGAGGGGGAAGGGGCATGGGGGGGAGGGAGGCAAGAGGGGAGAGGGGGATGGGAGAGGGGAAGGGGGAGGGTGGTGGGGAGAGGGAAGAGGGTGAGGGGAGAGGGGAAGGGGGCGCTGGAGTTGGGAAGGGTACCTCTTTGGGCAGATTCCTGACAGATTTTCCCAATGCAGAGTTATTCCCGGAGGATCAGAGAGGGTCTGTGTGTACATGAACAGATAGACAAGTACAAAACAGAACGAGGAATTTGAGTGGAATATTGTTCTTTATCCCCAGGCAGCTGGAATGTGAGGGGAGGAATTGAAACTTTACTGTATAAACCCTGCCCTGTCCCATTCTGTGACCCTCAGGGGATCATAGATTCACAGAATCTACAGTGCAAAAAGAGGCCATTTGGCCCATCGAGTTTGTACCGACAACAATCCCAAAATCCTATCCCCATAATCCCACACGTTTACCCTGCTAATCCCCTGGACAGTAAGGGGTAATTAAGCACAGCCAATCCACCAAACCTGCACATCTTTGGACTGGGGCCCAGAGGAAACCCATGCAGACACGGGGAGAATGTGCAAACTTCACACAGACAGTGATCCAAGCCAGGAATCGAACCGAGTTCCCTGGAGCTGTGAGGCAGCAGTGCTAACCCACTGTGCTACCCATGTAGGTAATGCTCTGAGAGTTTACCAGGACAACATTGGGGGGGGGGGGGGGGGGGTAGTTAGAAGGGCTAACTATGAGGACAGGTTTTGGAGTTTAAGCTTGTGTAACCTCGAGAATCCCTCCCCTTCCAAAGATAGCCAATGCCAGGGGTCAACTTACATCTTCAAGCCCGGGATGGTTTCCACGTACCACAACCCAGGGGTGGTGAGATGTTAATCACATGATTGGATTGTATAACAGCAGGACAGCCTCGAGGGGCTGAATGGCCGCTTACTGTTGCCCTTAATTAGAAGCTTTATTGTTCAATATCTCAGCACAGCACAGTGACACAGTGGGTTAGCAGCGCTGTCTCACAGGGACCCAGGTTCGATTCCAGCCTCGGGTCACTGTGTGAAGACTGCACATTCTCCCCGCGTCTGCGTGGGTTTCCTCCAGGTGCTCTGCTTCCCTTCCACACTCCAAAGATATATGGGTTAGATAGATTGGTCATGCTGAATTGCCCCTTAGTGTCAGGGGGACTAACTCGGGTAAACGCATGGGGTTATGGGGGTTGGGCCTGACAGGGATTATGGTTGGTGCAGATTCAATGGGCTGAATAGCCTCCTCCTGCACTGTAGGATTCTATGGGTCTCTCTTGTGGCCACTCAGTCTAAGGATGCTGTTTAAGGGAACTCTTCACCCCTGTTAATGGACAAAGGTCACCCTTGCTAATTAATAAAACCTCCCCCCGTATCTGAATCATTAATTATCGTCAATAAAAATATTGTCAAAACAGCCTCAATCCCATAACCATTAACCCGTGAATGTTGCTGCTTAGTATTTCTGCACTAATCCTCTTACTGTTCAAACCTCTTCCCTCAAATTCGAGGAGCTAACTCGGTTTTCTTCCTCCTGACAGGATGAGGAGCCTGTTTCCGTGGAAACCAAGGCAAAGCCCCAATGTCGTTTCTCTGCCAAGGATGACCTGTGGAGAGAGATGATGGACCAGGAAAGTACGTGGAAGCTTGTGCTGAATCCCGGATGGGATGTACCCCAGGTTATTGTGGGAGGTGAGGGAAGTGGTTGCAGAGCCCCTGGCGATGATCTTTGCGTCGTCCATGGAAACGGGAGAGGTTCCGGAGGATTGCGGATGTGGTTCCTATCTTTAAGAAAGGGAACAGGGATAGTCCAGGAAATTACCGACCGGTGAGTTTGACTTCAGTGGTTGGTAAGCTGATGGAGAGGCTTCTGAGAGATAAGATATATGAACATTTGGAGAAGTTTGGACTGATCAGAAATAGTCAGCATGGTTTTGTCAAGGGCAGGTCATGCCTTACGAGCCTAGTTGAGTTCTTCAAAAATCTGACTGAACACATTGACGAAGGAAGGGCGGTGGACGTGGTGTACATGGACTTTAGCAAGGCATTTGATAAGGTCCCCCATGCAAAGCTTCAGGAGAAGGTGAGAGGGCATGGGATCCAAGGGGCTTTAGCCTCATGGATCCAGAACTGGCTTGCTGGCAGAAAGCAGAGAGTGGTTGTGGATGGGTCTTGTTCTGCATGGAGCTCGGTAACCAGTGGAGTGCCCCAGGGATCTGTTCTGGGACCCTTACTGTTTGTCATTTTCATAAATGACCTGGATGAGGAAGTGGAAGGATGGGTTAGAACATAGAACATAGAACATTACAGCACAGAACAGGCCCTTCGGCCTTCGATGTTGCGCCGACCAATTATGAAAAAAAAGCAATGACCCTCCAAACTAAACCATTCCCTTCTCTTCCATAAACTTATCAACTAACCTCTTGAACGCCACCAAACTTGGCGCATCTACAACTGCTGCAGGCAGGGCATTCCACTCCCTAACCACCCTTTGGGTAAAGAACCTACCTCTGATATCCGTCCTATAACTATCAACCCTTAATTTAAAGCTGTGTCCCCTCGTGCTAGCTTTTTCCATCCTAGGAAAAAGGCTATCACTGTCCATCCTATCTAAACCTCTAATCATCTTATATGTTTCGATTAGGTCCCCTCTTAGCCGCCTCCTTTCTAACGAAAACAACCTCAAATCCTTCAGCCTCTCCTCATAAGACCTGCCCTCCATACCAGGCAACATCCTGGTAAACCTCCTCTGTACCCTCCCCAATGCCTCCACATCTTTCTTATAATGCGGGGACCAGAACTGCACACAATACTCCAAGTGCGGCCGCACTAGAGTTTTGTACAGTTGCAACATGATGCTGCGGCTCCGAAATTCAATCCCCATACCAATAAAAGCTAAGACTCCATATGCCTTCTTAACAACTTTATCCACTTGACTGCCTACTTTCAGGGATCTATTGACACATACACCAAGATCCTTCTGTTCCTCAACACTATTAAGAGCCTACCATTAGCCCTATACTCTACACATTTATTGTTCCTGCCAAAGTGCATTACCTCACACTTTTCCACATTAAACGCCATTTGCCACCTCTCGGCCCAGCTCTGCAACTTGTCCAAGTCACTCTGTAAACTAAAACACCCCTCTTCACTATCTACCACACCACCAACTTTAGTATCATCTGCAAATTTACTGATCCATCCCTCAATACCCTCATCCAGATCATTTATAAAAAATTACAAACAGCAGGGGCCCCAAAACAGACCCCTGAGGCACACCACTCGTCACCGAACTCCACGATGAATAGCTCCCATCAACCACCACCCTCTGTCTTCTATCTGCCAGCCAATTCCTAATCCAATTAGCTAAATCACCCTCTATCCCATACATCTGCATTTTCTGCCGAAGCCTTCCATGGGACACCTTATCGAACGCCTTACTAAAGTCCATATATACCACATCAACCGCCTTACCCCCATCCACCTCTTTGGTCACTTTTTCAAAAAAACTCAATAAGGTTAGTAAGGCACGACCTACCCTTCACAAAACCATGCTGACTATCCCAATCAATTCATTTCTCTCTAAATAACTATAAATCCTATCCCTAATAATTCTCTCCAATACTTTGCCCACAACAGAAGTAAGACTCACTGGCCTATAATTCCCTGGAAGGTCTCTCTTCCCCTTCTTGAACAATGGGACCACATTCGCTATCCTCCAGTCTTCTGGAACTATACCCATAACCAACGACGACCTGATGATCAGAGCCAGAGGCTCTGCAATCGCCTCTCTTGCCTCCCAGAGAATCCTAGGGTAAACCCCGTCCGGCCCAGGGGACTTATCTAACTTCAAACCCTCAAGAATATCTAGCACATCCTCCTTATCTACTTCAATACTTTCCAGTTTGCAACCCTGTACCTCAGTGTTCTCCATAACTACATTTACATCACCCTGCGTGAATACTGAAGAGAAATATTTATTCTGTGCCTCACCAATCTCTTCAGGCTCCACGCACAACTTCCCACTGCTGTCTGTGACTGGCCCTAATCTTGCCCTAACCAATCTTCTATTCTTAACATATCTAAAGAAAGCTTTAGGATTCTCTTTGATCCTATCAGCCAAAGTCTTCTCGTGTCCCCTCATGGCTCTCCTCAACTCACTCTTTAGCTCCCTCCTGGCTAATCTATAGCTATCCATTGCACTAACTGAGCCTTCAAGCCTCATCCTGACATAAGCAGGTTAGTAAGTTCGCCGATGATACCAAGGTCAGTGGTGTTGTGGATGGTGTGGAGGGATGTCAAAAGTTGCAGTGGGACATAAATAGGATGCAAGACTGGGCGGAGAAGTGGCAGATGGACTTCAACGTGGATAAATGTGTAGTGGTCCATTTTGGCAGGAATAATGGGATGAAGGAGTACAATATAAGGGGTAGGAGTCTTAGCTGTGTTGTAGAGCAGAAGGATCTCGGGGGTCCAGGTCCATGGGACTCTTAAATTGGCCTTGCAGGCGGAGGAAGTGGTCAAGAAGGCGTACGGTGTACTGGCCTTCATTAATCGAGGAATAGAGTTTAGGAGTCAGGAGGTAATGATGCAGCTCTATAAGACTCTTGTCAGACCCCAGTTGAAGTATTGTGCGCAGTTCTGGTCGCCTCATTATAGGAAGGATGTAGAGGCTATTGAGAGAGTTCAGAGGAGATTTACAAGGATGCTGCCTGGATTGGGGGGCAGGCCTTAGGAAGATAGGTTGAGGGAGCTGGGACTCTTCTCACTGGAGAGACGAAGGTTGAGAGGCGACCTGATAGAGGTTTATAAAATGTTGAGAGGGATAGATAGGGTGGACTCTCAGAGACTATTTCCCCGAGCTGAAATGGTCACTACGATAGGACACAGATTTAAGGTGCAGGGAAGCAAATACAAAGGAGATGTCAGGGGTAGGTTTTTCACTCAGAGGGTGGTGAGTGAATGGAACCGATTGCCATCGGAGGTTGTTGAGGCAAACTCACTGGGGTCTTTTAAGAGACTTCTGGATGAGTATATGGAAAAGAATAGGATAGGGGGTTATAGATAGGTCTGTGGATTGGTAGATGTGATTGGCGCAACTCATGGGCCGAAGGGCCTGTTTGTGCTGTATTGTTCTATGTTCTATGAATATCCGTGCAGAATAATGATATACTGCTAGGCAGGGAGAGAGCCTGGAGATGTTGGCGATGACTCCCTCAGGCCTGGGTGAGGGTATTGTCCACGTAGGCCTCAGGCGCTGAATCTGCCTCCTCATCTCTCAGTTCAACACTCAGCTGAACTGCTTCACATCATCCCCTGGAGTAACCTCGTAAACCATTCAGTACATTTCAAACTGATATCATTGGTTTTAGACAAACACCAACTGGGGAGAACTGGGAATGGACAATAAGTACCAGTTTTGCCAAGTAATAAATAAACTTTGGTAGTGAAAACGGGAAGGCAGATTACTATCCCAATGGCTATAAATTTGGAAAGGGGAGTGTGCAGAGGGACCTGGGTGTCCTTGTACACCAGTTACTGAGGGTAAGCTGCAGGTACAGCACGCAGTGAAAAAGCCAAATGATGTGTTGGTCTCCAGAGTGAGTGGATTCGAGTACAGGAGCAGGGATATCTTGCTGCAATTATACAGAGTCTTGGTGAGACCTGGAATATTGTGCACAGTTTGGGTCTCCTTATCTGTGGAAGGATGTTCTTGCTGTAGGGGGAGTACAGCAACTGACCAGACTGTTTCCTGGGGTGGGACAACTGATGTACGAGGAGAGATTGAGAAGATTAGGATTGTTTTCACTGGAGTTCAGAAGAGTGGGGGTGGATTTCATGGAGATTTATCAAACTCTAAGGAGGATGTTCCCGATGGTGGGGGGTGGGGGGTGTCCAGAACCAGTCTGAGGATATAGCATAGACCCGATTAGGACAGAGATGAGGAGAAATGTCTCCACCCAGAGAGTGGACAGTCTGTGGAATTCACTACCACAGTAAGTACAGGAGGGAGTGGGGGTGGGGGAGAAGGAGGGAGTGGGGAAGAGGAAAGTGTGGAGAAGGTGACAAAGTGGGAGAGGAGACACAAACATTGAATGTTTTCGAGAAGCAGTTGGAGGGAGCAGTTGAGGTGAAAGAGATGGAAGGATATGGCAGAGGTGGGGAAGGTGGGATCATGGATTTGGGCCTGTGTCTGTGGGAGTTTGCACATTCTCCCAGTGCATGCGTGGGTTTTCTCCGGGAGCTCCGGTTTCCTCCCACATCCCAAAGATGTGCTCTTAGGCTAATTGGCAAAACAAATTCTCCCTAAATTGTCTCAAATTTGGTTTTTCATCCATAGATCTATAAACATGGACAGGGATCACGGGTAGAGGTGGGAACATCGGGGTGGCGGCGCGGGCTCATTGGGCCGAAGGGCCTGTTTCCCCGTGCTGTTTTGTTCTTTGTTCTTTGTCATGGAGTTGGATGATCAGCCGTTATCAAAATGAATGGTGGAGCAGGCTGGAAGGGCCGAATGGCCTCCTCTGCTCCTGTTTTCCATGTTTCTGTGTGTTTCACTGGCTGGTTACTGATTGGATACAGAGGAACGTGGGAACAGGAGGAGGCCATTCAGCCCCTCGGGCCTCCCCTGCCACTCACCCTGTTCATGGCTGATCTGTTATCTAACATTATCCACTCACAGTATCCTCCCGAGACCTTTGGATAATAAAACACCAGCGAGCTCAGATTGAAAAGGAGGGATTGATTTTGCATCGATGGCAATTTTTGGAACGAGATCCAGATTAAGCCTGTCCTGGGTGAATTGCAGTGAATGTAATTTCACTGCTGAGGACTTGGCCTCTTATTTTTAGACTTTGTCCCAGAAACTCCAGCAGCAGGAAGAGTTTCTCTCTGCCTAGCACGGTTACATCGAAGCAGGAACTCTATCCTGACTGATTAACCCACCAAACACAGAGGGAGGAGGGGGAGACACAGGGTGCCATGGACGTGGAGTTCAACTGGAGATAATAAACAAAGAACAAAGAAAATTATAGCACATGGACAGGCCCTTCGGCCCCTCCAAGCCTGCACTGACCATACAGAACAAGGAGGTACGGGTAAACTAACTGGGTGTAACCCACAAGCCGTCAACTAGTGGGAAAAGATAACAGGGAACCAGTCCAAAGGTGTGCAGGTTAGGTGGATTGGCCATACTAAATTGCCCCTTAGTGAACTAGCTAGGGTATATGCATGGGGTTACAGAGAAATGGGCTGGGTGGGATTATGGTCGGCACAGGCTTGATGGGATGAATGGCCTCCTGCACTGTAGGATTCTATGACTCTATGAACAAATCTGTAGGGTCAAATGTGAGGTGATGTATTTTGGAAGGTCTAATACAGATAGGAAATAAATGGTAGATCCCTTAGGAGTATTGATAGGCAAAGGGATCTGGGTGTACAGGTACACAGATCACTAAAAGTGGTAATGCAGATGGAGAAGGTAGTCAAGAAGGCATACGGCATGCTTGCCTTCATCAGCCGGGGCATTGAGTTTAAAAATTGGCAAGTCATGTTGCAGCTTTATAGAACCTTAGTTCTACACTTGGAATACAGTGTTCAATTCTGGTCGCCACACTACCAGGTGGATGTGGAGGCTTTGGGGAGGGTACAGAAAAGATTTACCAGGATGTTGCCTGGTACAGAGGGCATTAGCTATGAGGAGAGGTTGGAGAAACTTGGTTTGTTCTCACTGGAGCGACGGAGGTTGAGGGGAGACCTGATAGCAATCTACAAGATTATGAGAGGCATGGACAGAATGGATAGGCAGAAGCTTTTTCCCAGGGTGGAAGAGTCAATTACTAGAGTGCACAGATTTAAGGTGTGAGGGGAAAGGTTTAAAGGAGATTTTTTTACACAGAGAGCATTGGGTGCCTGGAACTCATTGCCGGGAAGGTACAGAAGTGGATATAGTAGTGACTTTTAAGTGACACCTTGACAAATACAATAATGAGATGGGAATAGAAGGATATGGTCCCTGGAAGGGTAGGGGGTTTTAGTTCAGTCGGGCAGCATGGTCAGTACAGGCTTGGAGGGGCCGAAGGGCCTGTTCCTGTGCTGTAATTTTCTTTGTTCCTTGGACCTTACACAGAGGTGTAAAATCTCTGAATTAGTGGTGTTTTGCCAGATGCTGTAAAAGTGAGTTCTCTCTCTTTGCTCTGTTTATCCTCAGGTTTGTCAGACAGCGATGAGGCCAGCGGCAGTGATGATGATTGGCTGCTTACCGACGCCATGTCTCCACTCACAGAGCTCCTGTCACTGAAACAGGAAGCTGCCGGGGGAATGTTTTCACAGGCGGACAAGGAGCATCTCGATGGGAAGGTAGCTGAGCAATGGACTAGCACGGCGACTTAGAACACCACCCACAACCGATGGCCAACTCTGAGCCACAGCTGGAGTGGCCAATGAGCCGCTTGACCCATACAAACCGTGATAGGCAGCATGTTCAGCTCCCCACCACCTTCCAAAAGGCAATTAGGGATGGGCAATGAACCCTAGGCAGATACATCACATGAATTCCTCCTTTAAAGACTCAGGCATTTATAAATAATTGACAGGTTTGATTATAAAGCCCGTTGAAGTTTTTCATCTGACACTCAACAGGACAAATGGAGAATACCAAGTTACAAACTTGTTACAACTTATACCATAGAAGGAAAGATGCTGATTGGTGGATTCTTATTAGCCAAGGATTTGCCACGGAGAAAGCATGGTGAGGAGATGCCAGCGTTGGACTTGTGATGCGCTCAGTAAGGAGTCTCCACGACACCAGGATTAAAGTCCAATGGGTTTATTTGGAATCACAAACTCTCGGAGCACTGCTCCTTCACTCACCTGATGAAGGATCAGCACTTCAAAAGCTTGTGATGGAGAAAGCAGTAAGGGGGAACTGTGGGTTCCCCAAGTTCCAGGTAATTCCAAGAAACTTGGACATATTCCTTTTGTTTGCGGAGATCAGACAGCTGCCATTGAACTAATGAACCAATGCCAACCAATCAGCACCCTTTACAACTACACGGTAAATTGTTGTGCTTGTTTGAAATTTGGTATTCTTGTGTTTGTCCTGATGAGTGCAAGAGGAAAGGTTTTGACAGGCTGTTTCTCACTTTTCACTGCTGTTGGGCTGCTGAGGTCCAGTCAATGTTTAATGGTTTCTGTTGTTGTTATTTGCTGACCCTGAACGCTTTCACTCCCTCACTCTTAAACTGTTCTATTTCTTTTTTTCTGTCCTTGATTTCCTTTGTCCTGAATTTCCTCCCGCTGCCATTAAACACCCCGCTGTGCTATGCCCCCTGATCCCACCTCTTTAACTTGCCTCTCGGTGGGGTTACACCATTGCTGCTTTCCATGATGCATGTTCTTCTTTCCCAACAATCACTGACAATCAAACCCTCGCATGGGCCATTGGCACCTGCCCACATCGTTCCCATGGCAATAATTGGGTTGGGTGGGGTGCGGTTGGGTGGGGTTGGGTTGGGTGGGACGGGCGGGCTGGGGTCCATCTCATTGGGGCCCCTCTGCTCCCTGGCTGGGTGACCTCGGCCTGGGTCACTCACTCCCGACAGGTCCATCACTCCCCCCTGCTCTCAGTGATGACCCATTTGCTGTCCTTCCTGGAGCATTACTCCCACATGCAGCGTCTGCAGGACAAGACAGCGGAGTATCGGAACCGCCTCCGCAGGGAAGAGGCCAAAAGGAGGAGACAGCGGAGGCAACTGAGCGGAATCTGCAGGCAGGAGGTCAAAGATAAGATGGACCTGATTGAAAATCTGCAGGATATCATCAATGAACAGCAAGCACTGGTCCACAACCTGCAAGGCAGAGGTAAGAAATTTCCCCACGTTTGCCCTCAGAGATAGCTGTGATGTGGAGATGCCGGTGTTGGACTGCGGTAAACACAGTAAGAAGTCTCTCAACACCAGGTTAAAGTCCAATAGGTTTATTAGGAATCACAAGCTTTCAGAACACTGCTCCTTCATCCATTGGGTGCTCTGAAAGCTCGTGATACCAAATAAACCAGTTGGACTTTAACCTGGTGTTGTGAAGCTTCTTACTGTGTTTACTCCAGTCCAACACCGGCATCTCCATATTAAAGCTGCAGGTAACAGCTTTTAAAAATTCATCATAGAAAGCATTCTTTCTGGTTGTGTCACAGCTTGGTCTGGGCTCCTGCTCTGCCCAAGACCACAAGGAACTACAAAAGGTCATGAATGTAACCCAGTCCATCACTCAAACCAGCCTCCCATCCATTGACACTGTCTACACTTCCCACTGCCTCGGCAAAGCAGCCGGCACATCATTAAGGACCCCACACATTCCCGGACATTCTCTCTTCCATCGGGGAAAAGATACAAAAGTCTGAGATCACGCACCAACCGACTCAAGAACAGCTTCTTCCCTGCTGCCGTCAAACTTGCATTTAATTGTTCTTTCGCTGTGCCCAATCTGTGACTGTAACCCTACGTTCCGCACTCTCTCCTTTCCTTCTCTATGAACGGCATGCTTTGTCTGTATAACGCGCAGAAACAATACCTTTCACTGTACGTTAATACATGTGACAATAACAAATCAAATCAAATCAGTTCTGCTCAGAGCTTTACAGAGGTGCAATGGTTCTGTGCATACTGTTCATAGAGAAGGGAAAGAGAGAGTGCAGAATGTAGTGTTACAGTGACAGTTGGGGTGTAGAGAAAGATCAACTGAATGTGAGGTAGATGATGCCGGCTGCTTTCTTGAGTCAGCAGGAAGTGTAGACAGAGTCAATGGGTGGGAGGCTGGTCTGGGAAAGTAGGCATGTTGATGTGCTTTCTTAACTATAATGTTGGCATGGGGGTGGGGACCAGGACAGGGGTTGTTGGTGATCACATTAACATTCAGCATTCACCAAAAAAACCTGTGTCATTGGTTGTAAGTTCACCGCCGATAATTCTACATTTCCTGATTGTTTTCTGTATCCCAAAGGGTTTCCACAGTCCCAATGTTTTCCATATCTTGATCGCTCTCCACATTCTGAATGTTCTCCGTGTTCCGAAGTTTCTCCATGTTCCAGAGTTTCTCCGCATTCCGAAGAGTCTCCATGTTCCGATAGTGCTCTGAGTCTCGGTGACTCAGCTTGCTCCAGTTTCTCTTCCGTATCTGGGGTGCAGAGGCTGGTGCAATCCATCAACACTCTCCAGGCTGAACGGACAAAGCTAATGAATGAGGTGGAATCTGTCAGGCTGGACGTGGAGCGCGGAGAGAATGAGAAGAAACAACTCTCTGCAAACTTTGAGTTTCAGGTAGAGTTGACAGGTATTAACACAGAGGCACTGAACCAACATTCCGTCTCTGTCTCCACTGCAGAGAATAGTGAAGATTTTCCAGAAACTGTCATTAATGCAGAGGAACTTGGTGTAATAACCATCACTGGGGAGAAGGTGTTGAATATTCTAATGGGATGTAAGGCAGATAAGTCTCTGGGACTTGATGGTCTGCACCCTGGGGTATTAAAGGAGATGGCAGAGAGATACCGGATGCATTGGTTGTGATATTTGAAGGTTCCTCGGATTCTAGAATGGTCCCAGTGAATTGGAAATGGGTTAATGTGATGCCCCCTATTCAAAAAGAAAGACAAGCAAAAACTAGGGCAGTTAGCTTGACAAACAAAGAACAAAGAACAACACAGCACGGGAAACAGGCCCTTCGGCCCAACGAGCCCGCGCCGCCATCCTAATGTCTTAATGACATACAGAGACCAATATAGGGACAATTTGTTACCCAATCAGCCTAAGAGCACATTTTTGGGATGTGGGAGGAAACCGGAGCACCCAGAGAAAACCCACGCCACCACGGGGAGAACGCGCAAACTCCCGCAGACACAGGCCCAAATCCATGTGTCTGCACAGCAACAGCGATAGTCTCTGAGCTGTCATGTTGCCCATCTGATGGTCCAGTTTAAGCATACACTGACGACATGAAGCACTAGGCCACTCCTGAAGTAACATCCAAGAACAGCCCTCGCACGACCTGCCGAATGCATGCACCTTGTTGGTCAACAAGGTGGACCAAATAGCCTGTGGAAACAATTAAAGTATTTAAACAGTCCTCCTATATCCCTCTATCTGCAGACCGCTCATGTGGCTGTCCAAGAGACCCTTAAGCAACCCTAGCGTGCCTGCTCCCACCACCTTACTCAGTAGTGCATTCCACACCCCCACTACCCTTTGTGTGAAAAAATGCCCTCTAATATTAGTCTTATACATAGCCTCCCTC
The DNA here is from genome assembly GCA_024679065.1 of Sphyrna mokarran. Taxonomy (NCBI): domain Eukaryota; kingdom Metazoa; phylum Chordata; class Chondrichthyes; order Carcharhiniformes; family Carcharhinidae; genus Sphyrna; species Sphyrna mokarran. The sequence goes on from JAGIQG010000002.1 coordinate 3,360,080, forward strand.
ACCCTAAGGCCGTGACCCCTCGTTCTATCCGAATCTAATGGTGGAAAAAGCTTACCACCATTTTCTCTATCTATACCCCTCATAATCTTATATACCTCTAATAGATCCCCTTTCAGCCGACGTCTTTCAAGGGAAAACAACCCCAGTACGTTCAACCTTTCCTCGTAAGACAGCCCTTCCATACCAGGCAGCATCCTGGTAAATCTCCTCTGCACTCTCTCCAGGGCCTCCACATCCTTCTGGTAGTACTGCGACCAGAACTGGACACAGTACTCCAAGTGAGGCCTAACCAACGTTCTGTACACTTGTAACATCAGACTCCTACTCTTGTATTCTATACCCCTTCCTATGAAGGCTAACATACCATACGCTTTCTTTATCACTTTTTCCACCTGTACTGACACCTTCAGAGACTTGTGAACCTGCACCCCCAGGTCTCTCTGCTTCTCTATACTCCGGATAGTTTTACCTTTTATCCTATAACTCCCCTCTACATTATTCCGGCCAAAACGCATCACCTCGCATTTATCCGGATTAAATTCCATTTGCCATCTATCTGCCCAATCTACCAGCCTATCTATGTCATGTTGTATTGCCAGGCACTGCTCCTCAGTACCTGCCAATCCAATCATCTTAGTGTCATCAGCAAATTTGCTGATCACATCACCTACCCCCTCTTCCAAGTCATTTATATACACCACAAATAGAAGGGGTCCTAGTACAGAGCCCTGTGGCACACCACTAGTGACAGACCTCCAACTGGAAAAAGAGCCTTCCACTACTACCCACTGTCTCCTCCTCCCAAGCCAGTTCTCAACCCATCTACATACCTGGCCCTGTATCCCATGCACCTTCACCTTTTCTATCAGCCTACCATGGGGAACCTTGTCAAACGCCTTACTGAAATCCATGTAGATGACATCAACGGCTTGTCCTTCATCAACCGTTTTTGTCACCTCTTCAAAAAATTCCATTAGATTCGTAAGGCACGACCTCCCCTTAACGAAGCCATGCTGCGTATCCCTGATCAGATCGCAGCGCTCCAGATGCTCACACATCCTGTCCCTGAGGATCCTCTCCATTAGCTTACCTATAACTGAAGACAAGCTCACCGGCCTATAGTTCCCTGGGTTATCCCTCTGACCCTTTTTAAACAACGGTACTACATTTGCAATCCTCCCGTCCTCTGGGACCTCCCCTGTGTCCAAAGAAGAGACAAAGATTTGCGTCAGAGGCCCAGCAATGTCATCTCTCACCTCCCTTAGCAGCCTGGGATAAATACCATCAGGCCCAGGAGCTTTATAAGTCTTTATGCTACCTAAAAGCCCCAACACTTCGTCCCTTGTAATGATTATTTCCTTTAACGGGTCCTCAAAATCCTCAAAGCCGGCATCAGACATCAGGCCCCTCTCCCGCATGAATACCGACGCAAAGTATTAATTTAGGATCTCCCCCATCCCCTCAGGCTCTAAGCATAGTTCCCCTCCTCTGTCCCTGAGAGGTCCAATCTTCCCTCTAACCATCCTTTTGCTCCTTACATAGGAGTAAAATGCCTTAGGATTTTCCTTAATCCTACCTGCCAAAGCCATTTCATGGCCCCTTTTTGCCTTTCTGACACCCCTTTTAAGATCCCGTCTACACTCTCTATATTTTTCCAGCGCTGCCTCTGTCCCCAATTGCCTGGATCGAACGTACGCCTCCCGCTTCTTCCTGACCAAGTCCTCAACATCCCTAGTAACCCACAGTTCTCTAATCCTACCCTTCCCATCCTTCCTCCTTAGTGGCACGTGTCTTTCCTGCAAAAATGTTAGTTTTCTCTTGAAAGATTCCCACATGTGCAGCGTCGACCTACCCTCAAACAGTTATGAGGTCATAGGTCATAAAGTCATAGAGGTTTACAGCATGGAAACAAGTCCTTCAGCCTAACTTGTCCATGCTGCCACTTTTTTAAAAAATCCTTAAACTAATCCCAGTTGTCTGCATTTGGCCCATATCCCTCTATACCCATCGTACCCAAGTAACTGTCTACATAGATAAAATTAAAAGATAAAATTGTACCCACCTCTACTATTAACTCTGGGCAGCTTGTTCCAGATACTCACCATTTTCTGAGTGAAATAATTGCCCCTCTGACACTTTTGTATCTCTCCCCTCTCACCTTAAACCTGTCCCCTCTAGTTTTAGACTCTCCTACCTTTGGGGAAAAGATATTGACTATCTCGCTGATCTGTGCCCCTCATTATTTTATAGACCTGTATAAGATCACCCTTCAGTCTCCTACACTCCAGAGAAAAAAAGTCCCAGTCTATCCAGCCTCTCCTTATAACTCAATCCATCAAGTCCAGTAGCATCCTAGTAAATATTTTCTACACTCTTTCTAGTTTAATAATATCCTTTCTATAATAGGATGACCAGAACTGTACACGGTATTCCAAGTGCGGCCTTACTAATGTCTTGTACAACTTCAACAAGACGTCCCAACTCCTGTATTCAATGTTCTGACCAATGAAACCAAGCATGCTGAATGCCTTCTACACCACTCTGTCCATCTGTGATTCCACTTTCAAGGAGCTATGAACATGTACCCCTAGATCTCTTTATTCTGTAACTCTCCCCAATGCCCTACCATTAACTGAGTAAGTCCTGCTCTGGTTCGATCTATCATAATGTATCACCTCACATTTATCTGTGTTCAGGCAGAGGGATCTGGGTGTCTGTGTTCTGGGTAGGATTGGGTTGTTTCCTCTGGAGCAGAGAAGACAAGGGACGACCTGATTGAACTGTTCAAGATTATGAGAGACATGGACAGAGTGGAGAGGAAGCAACTGTTTCCCTTAGTTGAAGGGTCAGTTACGAGGGACATCGGTTCAAGGTGAGGGGTGAGAGATTTACAGGGGATTTGAAGAAAACCTTTTCACTCAGAGGGGGTGAGGGTCTGGGATGCGATGCCTGGGAGGGTGGTGGAGATGGGATGTCTCACATCCTTTAAAAGGTAACTGGATGAGCACTTGGCGCATCATCACATTCAGGGACATGGACCAAGTGCTGGGAAATGGGAATAGGTGGGCAGGTCAGGTGTTTCTAATGTGCCAGTGCAGACTTGATGGGCCGAAGGGCCTCCTCTGCTCTGTCTGATTCCATGGTATTCCTGTGTTCCTGTGTACACTGTCACAACTCCTGCATTCCCAGTGAGTTAACTCCATCCAGCCTTTCACCCTGGATCAACCCCACTGTCCCACTCATTACCTGCATGTCCCACTGGGGTCAACGTGAGGTCATCCATCTTGGAGCAAAGAAATGTCTCTGTATCTTCAAATGTGGCAGGGTGAGATGGTGGGAGAGTGAGAGGGAGGGAGAGTGAGAGGGAGGGAGAGTGAGAGGGAGGGAGAGTGAGAGGGTGGAGAGTGAGATGGTGGGAGAGTTGAGAGGGAGGAGGAGTGAGAGGGAGGGATGAGTGACGCATGGCGGGAGGGCCTGAGAGGGAGGGAGATGAGCGGGAGGAGAGAGTGAGAGGGAGGGCAGAGTGAGGATGGTGACGGAGAGTGAGATGGAGGAGCTGAGAGGGAGGGAGAGTGAGAGGAAGGGAGAGTGAGAGGGAGGGAGAGTGAGTATGGTGGGTAGGAGGGTGAGAGGGAGGGAGAGTGGGAGGGAGAGGAGTGTGAGATGCGTGGGAGAGTGAGAGGGAGGGGGAGAGTGAGATGGTGGGAAGGGTGAGAGGGAGGGAGAGTGAGGAGGGAGCGGAGAGTGTAGTGAGATGGTGGGAGACGTGATGAGGGAGGGATAGTGAGATGGTGGAGAGTGTGAGAGGGAGGGAGAGTGAGAGGGAGGGAGAGTGAGATGAGTGGAGAGTGAGAGGGAGGGAGAGTGAGAGGAGGGAAGCTGAGAGTGGAGGGAGAGTGAGATGGTGGGAGATGTGAGAGGGATGAGAGAGATGAGGCGGAGGCTGAGAGGAAGTGAGAGGGTGTGAGAGCGAGAGGGAGGGAGAGTGAGAGGCGAGAGTGAGATGGTGGGGAGAGTGAGAGGGAGGGAGAGTGAGAGCGGAGGAGAGTGAGGGGAGGGAGAGGTGCGCGGAGGGCGAGTGAGGAGGGAGGGAGAGTGAGATGGTGAGGAGGGTGAGAGGAGGGAGAGTGAGAGAGAGGGAGAGTGAGAGGGAGGGAGAGTGAAGATGTGGAGAGTGAGGATGGAGGGAGAGTGAGAGGGAGGGAGAGTGAGAGGGGAGGACAGTGAGATGGTGGGAGGGTGGAGAGGGAGGGAGAGTGAGAGGAGGGAGGTGAGAGGGTGGTAGAGCGAAGAGGGAGGGAGAGTGAGAGGGAGAGTGAGATGGTGGGCGAGTGAGAGGGAGGGAGAGTGAGCGGACGAGGGAGAGTGAGAGGGAGAGAGAGTGAGGATGGAGGGAGATGAGAGCGGAGATGAGAGTGGAGCGGAGGGAGAGTGAGAGGGAGGGTGAGAGCGAGAGGGAGTGGAGAGTGAGAGGAAGAGTGAGATGGTGGGAGAGTGAGAGGGAGGAGGACGTGAGAGGGAGGAGGTGAGAGGGTGGGAGAGTGAGAGGGGGGACGTAGCGAGAGGGAGGGAGAGTGAGAGGAGAGTGAGATGGTAGGAGAGTGAGAGGGAGGGCGAGTGAGAGGGAGGAGAGTGAGAGGGAGGGAGGTGAGATGGTGGGGAGAGAGGGAGGGAGAGTGAAGGGTGCGAGGAGTGAGAGGGAGGGAGGACGTGAGAGGGCGGGAGAAGTGAGATGGAGGGAGAGTGAGCGGGACGAGAAGAGTGAGAGGGAGGGGAGTAGTGAGAGGGAGAGTGAGAGGAGAGTAGAGTGAGGGGTGGGAGAGGTAAGTGAGAGGGCTAGGGAGAGTGCGAGGTCGAGGACTTCCAGTACCAGGTGATGAGAGTGTAGAAGTTACTAGACATGAGAGAAACAGTGCAGTAGCTTGAGGCCCGAGGCTGAGCTGAAGCAGTCCGAGTCATGATTGAGCTAAGGAAGTGAGAGTGAGAGGGGCGGGAGTTGAGAGTAAGAGCATTGGTTATTCGTAGGACTATCAGAGGACCAGCAAGAGCCTTGAGTGAGATCGAGGCCGAGGGATTTTCAATAGTGAGAGTCAGAGTGATGAGAAGAGTTGAGAGAAGCAGAGCTGCGGAAGAGAGGTTAGAGAGTTAGTGTGGAGAGAGGGTAGACGGTGAGGAGGGAGGGCAGAGAGGGTGGCTTCGCTGGAGAGTCCACAGAAGAGAGGAAGAGTGAGAGGGAGGGAGGAGTGAGAGGGAGAGAGCGTGAGAGGGAGGGAGAGTGAGAGGGAGAGAGACGTGAGAGGGAGGGGAGGAGTGACGAGGCGTGGCGAGGGTGCGAGGGTGGGAGGGTGAGAGGGCAGGGAGAGTGAGAGGGGGAGAGAGTGTAGACCGGTGGGAGAGGAGAGGGAGGAGTGTGAGAGGGTGGGAGAGTGTGAGGAGGTTGTTGGGTCCTTTGGGAGACGTAGAGAGGGTGGGATGAGTGAGAGGGTGGGAGGGTGAGAGGGAGGAGAGTGAGAGGGAGGGAGAGTGAGAGGAGGGAGGGTGAGAGTCGGAGGAGCAGGTGAGAGGAGGGGAGGTGTGCGAGGAGGGAGAGTGAGGGGAGGGAGAGTGAGAGGTTGGAGGGTTGAGAGGGTGGGAGGGTGAGAGGAGAGGGAGAGTGAGAGGGTGGGAGAGTGGAAAGGGTGGAGAGTGAGAGGGTGGAGATTGAGAGGGTGGAGAGTGATGAGGAGGGTAGCGGTGAGACGGGCGGGAGAGGAGGAGGGGGGGAGGGTGAGAGTGAGTGAGAGTGAGAGGGGAGAGAGTGAGTGAGATGGAGGAGAGTGAGAGTGAGAGAGAGTGATAGGGAGGGAGAGTGAGAGGGAGGAGGTGTTGAGGAGGGTGGGAGAGTGTGAGAGGGAGTGAGAGTGAGAGGGAGAGGGTGAGAGGGAGTGAGGGTGAGAGGGATGGAGGGTGAGAGGGAGTGAGGAGAGTGAGAGTGAGAGAGAGTGGAGGGAGGAGGGAGAGGGTGGAGGGTGAGAGGGAGAGTGGTGAGGGAGGGAGAGTGAGAGGTGGTGGGAGAGTGATGAGGGTGGGGGGTGAGAGGGGAGGGAGGGTTGAGAGGGGGAGGAGTGAGAGGGAGGGAGAGTGAGAGGTGGGAGGGTGAGTAGGGAGAGTGTGAGGGTGAGAGGGAGTGTGGAGAGGAGGGAGAGTGAGAGTGAATGAGAAGGAGAGGGAGAGTGAGAGGGTGGGAGGTGAGAGGGAGGAGAGGGAGAGGGAGAGAGAGTGAGAGTGAGGGAGAGTGAGAGGGAGGAGAGTGAGAGGGGGAGAGGAGAGGTGAGAGGGAGAGTGAGAGGGAGGAGAGGAGAGGGAGTGAGGAGTGAGAGGGGGGAGAGTGAGAGGGAGTGAGAAGGAGAGGGAGAGTGAAGGGAGAGAGAGAGGGAGGGGGAGAGTGAGAGAGAGTGAGAAGGAGAGGGAGAGAGAGAGAGAGTGAGAAGGAGAGGGAGAGTGAGAGGAGAGAGTGAGAAGGGAGGGAGAGTGAGAGGGGTGGAGAGTGAGAGGGAGGGAGAAGTGAGAGGGAGAGAGAGTGAGAGGGAGGGAGAGTGAGAGGGAGGGAGAGTGAGAGGGAGAGGGTGAGAGGGAGTAGGGGAGAGGGAGGAGAGAGGTGAGAGGAGAGGGAGAGTGAGAGGGAGTGAGAAGGAGAGGGAGAGTGAGAGGGGGAGAGTGAGAAGGAGGGAGAGTGAGAGGGAGTGAGAAAGAGAGGGAGAGTGAGTGGGAGAGTGAGAGGGAGGGAGGGTGAGAGGGTGAGGAGGAGAGTGAGAGGGAGGGAGAGTGAGAGGGAGAGTGAGAGGGAGGGAGAGTGAGAGGGAGAGTGAGAGGGGAGGGAGTGAGAGTGAGTGGGTGAGGGTGAGAGGAGAGTGAGGAGAGGGAGGGAGTGAGAGGGTGAGAGGGGAGAGTGAGAGGGAGGGAGAGGTGAGAGGGAGGGTGAGAGGGAGGGAGAAGGAGAGGGAGAGTGAGAGGGAGTGAGAAGGAGAGGGAGAGTGAAGAGAGAGTGAGAAGGGGGAGAGGGAGAGGGAGGGAGAGTGAGAGGAGGGAGGGAGGAGAGTGAGAGGGTGGAGAGGAGAGGGTGGTGAGAGGAGGGAGAGTGAGAGGGAGTGGGTGAGATGGAGGGAGAGGAGAGTGAGAGGGAGTGAGGAGTGAGAGGGAGGGGAGGAGAGAGGGGAGTGAGAGGGAGAGGAGAGTGAGAGGATGTGAGAAGGAGCGGGGGAGCGTGAGAGGGAGGAGAAGGGTGAGGAGGGAGGGAGAGTTGAGAGGGTGGAGAGGGTTGAGAGGGAGGGAGAGTGAGAGGGTGGGAGAGTGAGAGAGGTGGGAGGGGGAGAGTGAGAGGGAGGTGAGAGGGAGGGAGAGTGAGAGGGTGGGAGAGTGAGAGAGAGAGAGAGGTGAGAGGAAGAGTTGTGGGAGGTGAGAGGGAGGAGAGTGAGAGGGGAGGGGTGAGAGGGAGTGAGAGGGGAGAGGGAGGGAGAGTGAGAGGGAGGGAGAGTGAGAGAGTGAGAGTGAGTGAGAGGGAGAGGAGGTGAGAGGGTGGAGGAGGGAGAGCTGAGAGGGAGGGAGAGTGAGAGGGGAGTGAGATGAGAGGGAGGGAGAGTGAGAGGGAGTGAGAGTGAGAGGGGGGAAGAGTGAGAGGGTGGGGAGGGTTTGAGAGGGTGAGTGAGGGTTGAGAGGGGGGAGAGTGAGTGAGGGAGATTGAGAAGGGAGGGAGAGTTGGAGGGTGTGAGAGAGAGGGAGAGTGAGAGAGAGTGAGAGGGAGGGAGAGTGAGAGGGAGAGAGAGGGAGAGGGAGAGAGGGAGAGTGAGGAGGGAGGGAGAGTGAGAGGGTGGGAGAGTGAGTGGGAGAGTGAGTGAGAGGGGAGGGTGAGTGAGAAGGGAGGGAGAGTGAGAGGGAGGGAGAGTGAGAGGGAGGGAGAGGAGTGAGCGGGGAGGGGAGAGGGAGGGAGAGTGAGTGGGGGAGAGTGAGGGGGATGGGGAGGAGAGGAGGGAGTTGAGAGGGGAGAGGGAGTTGAGAGGGAGGGAGGTGAGTGGGAGTGAGAGGGAGAGGAGAGGGAGAGGGAGGGAGAGGAGTGGGAGGGAGAGTGAGGGTGAGAGAGAGTGAGTAGAGGGAGAGTGAGAGGTGTGAGAGTGAGAGGGAGAGTGAGAGGGAGGTGAGAGTGAGAGAGAGGGAGAGGGAGAGTGGGAGTGACGTGATAGGGAAGGACGAGTGAGAGGGAGGGAGTGAGAGGGAGGGGAGAGTGAGAGGGTGAGAGTGAGAGGGAGAGGAATTGAGAGGGAAGAGTGAGTGAGAGGGAGGGAGAGTCGAGAGGAGGGAGAGTGAGAGGGGGAGAGTGAGAGGAGGGGAGGGTGAGAGGAGTGGGAGAGTGAGAGGGAGTGAGTGGGAGAGGGGGGGAGTGTGAGAGGAAGGGAGGGTGAGAGGGTGGAGAGGAGAGGGAGGAGGGTGAGAGGGAGAGTGAGTGAGAGGGAGGGAGAGTGAGAGGGAGGGAGGGTGAGAGGGAGGGGAGAGTGAGAGGGATGGAGGGTAGAGGGTGGAGAGTGAGAGGGAGGGCAGGGAGAGAGAGTGGGAGAGTGGAGGGAGGTAGAGTGAGGGAGGAGGTGAGAGGAGAGGTGAGAGGGAGGAGAGTGATGAGGGAGGGAGAGTGAGAGGAGGGAGGGTGAGAGGGGGAGAAGTGTGAGGGAGGGAGAGTGAGAGGAGAGTGAGTGAGAGGGAGTGAGAGTGAGAGGGAGAGTGATGTGAGGAGGGAGAGTGAGAAGGGAGGGAGGGTGAGAGGGAGGGAGAGTGAGAGGGAGGGAGAGTGAGAGGGAGGGAAGTGAGAGGATGGAGAGTGAGAGGGAGGAGAGTGAGTGGGTGGAGGGGTGAGAGGGGAGAGGGAGAGTGATAGAGGGAGGGGAGGAGTGAGGGGGAGGGTGAGAAGGGAGGGAGGGTGGAGAGAGTGGAGGGTGAGAGGGAGAGTAGGAGGGTGAGAGTGGGAGAGGAGAGGGAGAGTGTAGAGGGAGGGAGAGTGAGAGGGAGGGAGAGGAGAGTGTGGGAGAGTGAGGAGAGGGAGGGAGAGTGAGAGGGAGGAGTGAGAGGGAGGAGAGTGAGAGGGAGAGTGGAGAGAGAGTGAGAAGGAGAGGGGAGAGTGAGAGGGGGAGAGTGAGTGGTGGAGTGAGTGAGAGGGGGGGAGAGTGAGTGAGGAAGGAGAGTGAGAGGGAGGGAGAGTGAGAGGGAGGGGAGGGGAGTGAGTGAGAGGGAGGGAGGGTGAGAGGGAGGGAGAGTGAGGGGGGGGGAGTGTGAAGGGAGGGAGAGTGAGAGGGAGGAGAGTGAGTGGGTGTGAGAGTGAGAGGGAGGGAGAGGATGAGTGAGAGGAGAGGAGAGGGAGAGTGAGAGGGAGGGAGAGGACGTGGGAGGGAGAGTGAGTGAGGAGGGAGAGTGAGTGGAGGGAGAGGAGTGGGAGGGAGAGTGAGAGGGAGAGTGAGAAGGAAGGGAGAAGTGAGAGGGAGGGGGGTGAGAGGGAGAGTGAGTGAGAGGGAAGGAGAGAGAGGGAGGAGGGTGAGAGGGAAGGGAGGGTGAGAGGGTGGGGAGTGAGAGGGAGGGAGGTTGAGAGGGAGAGTGAGGAGTGAAGGAGGAGAGGGAGAGTGAGGGGAGGGAGGGTGAGAGGGTGGGAGAGTGAGAGGAGTGAGGTGTAGAGGGTGGGAGAGGTGAGAGAGAGGGAGAGTGAGAGTGGTGAGAGAGTGAGAGGAAGGGAGGGTGAGTGAGAGAGGTGAGAGGTGAGAGTGAGGGAGGTGGAGGGAGAGTGAGTTGAGAGGGAGGGAGAGTGAGAGGTGAGGGAGGGTGAGGGGTGGGAGGAGTGAGAGGGAGGGAGGGTGAGAAGGGTGGGAGAGTGAGAGGAGGGAGAGTGAGAGGGTGGGCGAGTGAGAGGGGTAGAGAGAGTGAGAGGGAGAGGTGAGAGGGAGAGTGAGAGGAGGGAGAGTGAGGTGGGAGAGGAGAGGGAGAGAGGTGAGAGAGTGGGAGGTGGAGGGAGGGTAGAGTGAGAGGGAGAGTGAGTGAGAGGGAGGGAGAGTGAGAGGGAGAGTGAGTGAGGGAGGGAGAGTGAGAGGGAGTGAGGGTGAGGAGAGGGAGAGTGAGAGGGAGGGAGATTGAGAGGGAGGGGAGAGTGAGAGGGAGTGAGAGTGAGAGGGAGGAGAGAGGTGAGAGGGAGGGAGGGAGAGAGGGAGGGAGAGGTGAGAGGGAGGGAGAGGAGATGGTGGGAGGGTGAGAGGGAGGGAGAGTGAGAGGGAGGGAGAGTGAGTGGGTGGGAGAGTGGCTCCTAAAGTAAAGAAAAATTTATTTATTAGTGTCACAAGTAGATTTACATTAACACTACAATGAAGTTACAGTGAAAATCCCCGAGTTGCTGCACTCTGGTGCCTATTTGGGTACACTTAGCATAGCCAATGCACCCTAACACACACATACATCTTTCGGACTGTGGGGGGAAACCGGAGCACCCAGAGGAAACCCACACAGATACAGGGAGAATGTGCCAACTCCACATAGACAGTGACCCGAGCCGGGAATCGAACCCAGGTCCCTGGCACTGAGACAGCAGTGCTAACCCACTGTGTCACGGTGCCATCTCTTGGGAGGGGGGAGTCTGATTGTGAGAAAAGAGATTTCAGGATCCACTGACAGGGATCACAAAAACATACCAGAAAATGATAGCATCTGGAATGAGTAGGGGGGTTGGGGGGGATATAACAGGAGGCCTACCTCAGTCCCCATCTGGATTAACCATGTTCAGATTTTGGATCCAGCACCTTCAGCTGGAGATACTCAACTAAGGAGCAAGTGTGGGGAAAATTTCTGTCTCAGCCCACCCACCCTGGGAGAAAGTACGGGGGGGGGAGTTGGGGGTGCGGGATGGGAGTGGGGCAGTGGGTGGTGCAGGCTACAGTCAATCCTACTAATCTAGGTAAGAAAAGTGCAGGAAAATATCAGGATGTTTTAAAAGGATCACCTTAATGCTCTTTGATCTACACTGTCAATTGCACAATGTTCAAGGTTGATTGGTAGAAGATAAAGAAGTTTTGAGTGCTTGCAGTTTCAGCTAGTGACACTTTAACTGGTCTGGATGATTAACATTTATATTGGGCTGTAGTAAAACATGATTTCATTTTTAAAAAGTGGAATATTACCAATGTTACCAGGGTGAGATATCTAAATGGATACAAAATTGGCTTCTGGTGGTTGTAGAGGGTGGTTTTTCAGACTGGAGGCCTGTGACCAGCGGTGTGCCTCAGGGATCAGTGCTGGGCCCACTGTTCTCTGTCATTTATATGAATGATTTGGATGAGAGTATAGGAGGCATGGTTAGTAAATTTGAAGATGACACCAAGATTGGTGGCATAGTGGACAGTGAAGAAAATTATCTCCAATTGCAAAAGGATTTTGATCAATTGGGCCAGTGGGCTGACGAATGGCAGATGGAGTTTAATTTAGACAAATGCGAAATAATGCATTTTGATAGATTGAACTAGGGCAGGACTTACTCAGTTAATGGTACAGTGTTGGGGAGAGTTACAGAACAAAGAGATCTAGGGGTACATGTTCATATCTCCCTGAAAGTGGAGTCACAGATGGACAGAGTGGTGAAGAAGGCATTCAGCATGCTTGGTTTCATTGGTCAAAACATTGAATACAGGAGTTGGGATACTTTGTTGAAGTTGTATTGTTGGTAAAGCCACGCTTGGAATACTGTATGAAATTCTGGTTACCCTATTATAGAAAGGATATTATTAAACCAGAAAGAGTGCAGAAAAGATTTACTAGGATGTTACCGGGACTTAATGGTTTGAGTTATAAGGAGAGGCTGGATAGACTAGGACTTTTTTCTCTGGAGTGAAGGAGGCTGAGGGGTGATCTTATAGAGATCTATAAAATAATGAGGGGCACAGATCAGCGAGATAGTCAATATCTTTTCCTCAAAGGTAAGGGAGTCTAAAACTAGAGGGGACAGGTTTAAGGTGAGAGAAGAGAGACAGAGAAAAGTCCCAAAGGGCAATTTTTTTCACACAGAGGGCAGTGAGTGTCTGGAACAAGCTGCTAGAAGTAGTAGTAGAGGTGGGTACAATTCTATCTTTCAAAAAGCATTTACATAGTTACATGAATATAGAGGGATATGGGCCAAATGCGGGCAATTTGGATTAGTTTAGGGGTTTTAAAAAATAAGAGCAACATGGACCATTTGGGCTGGAGGGCCTGTTTCCGCGCTGTAAAACCCGATGACTCTATCAATTACAGTCCTGGTTGGAATAAAATGGAAGAGTCTCACCACCCTCACACTCACACTTTGCCCAAATATGCCCCCATGCCACTGTATCCCCCTACCAACCCCTGTGCCACCTCATGTCCTTCATGATAACAAATGGCACTCCTATGCTCCTTCATTCACAATGTTAAAATAAAGTAAGGTAGAGTTTATTTATTGATGTCACAAGTGGGCTTGCACTAACACTGCAAAGAAGTTACTGTGAAAATCCCCGAATGGCCACACTCTGGCACCTGTTTGGGTACACTGGGAGATTTTAGCATGGCCAATGCACCCTAACCAGTGCCATTTTCTGACTATGGGAAGAAACCAGAGCACCCGGAGGAAACCCACACAGACACAGGGGGAATGTACAGACTCCACACAGACAGTGACCTGAGCTGGGAATCGAGTCTGGGTCCCTGCAGCTGTGAGGCAGTGGTACTAACCCACTGTGCCAATGTATAGAATCAATGAACAGCATTGTGACAGCAGGATGTGTGACAAAAGTTTTTGGAAAGGAGATTCATACTTTGATAATTTTACATTTTCCTAAAAAGAACCATTTTATTAAAGATCAATAAAGGTGTCAAACAGCCAGATTCTTTAAAATATCAACAGCTGAAACTGCAAGCACTTGAAATCTCTTCATCTTGTGCAAATAAACATTGTTCAATTGACAGCATGGATCAGAGAGCCAGAGATATCAATCAGGCAATATCTTCCCTGGGTTCAGCTGTTTCAGTATAATAATGGATCTGTCAGCCATGAATACACAGCAAGGCTTAGCGGAGAGCTATAAATCTGCACTAGTGTTTATCACCTTCTGGAACCTCTGACATTCTTCCCCCATCTCATCATAACCTCAACAAAGGTTAAACAGGCTGAGATTTTCTCTCTTGGAAGGCAAGACTCTGCAGTGATCTGAACTCAGGGATATCAATGTCAGAGTCAAAATAATGGGTGATACAGGAGGAACTTCTTTACACAGGGAATGGGGAGAATGGGGGACTCGTTCCCACGGGGAGTGGAGGAGAATGGGGGACTCGCTCCCACGGGGAGTGGAGGAGAATGGGGGACTCGCTCCCACGGGGAGTGGAGGAGAATGGGGGACTCGCTCCCACGGGGAGTGGGGAGAATGGGGACTCGCTCCCACGGGGAGTGGGGAGAATGGGGGACTCGTTCCCACGGGAGTGGAGGAGAATGGGGGACTCGCTTCCCACGGGGAGTGGGGAGAATGGGGGGACTCGCTCCCACAGGGAGTGGAGGAGAGGGGGCTCGCTCCAAGGGAGTGGAGGAGAATGGGGGAACCCGCTCCCATAGGGAGTGGAGGAGAATGGGGGAACCCGCTCCCACGGGGAGTGGAGGAGAATGGGGGGACTCGCTCCCATAGGGAGTGGAGGAGAATGGGGGGACTCGCTCCCATAGGGAGTGGAGGAGAATGGGGGGACTCGCTCCCATGGGGAGTGGGAAGAATATGGAGCAGAATGTGTACTGATGGATTATTAATAGCTTCGTTCCTCTCCTAGATACAGCAACTGAAAGATCAAATCAAAGAGAAAGAAGAGGAACTCAACCAGCTGAGAATCGAAAGTGTGAGTTCACTCAATTAACAAATACCCCAAATCCCCAAATCATAACTAACCCAAATCCCAAATATAACTGACCCAACTCCCAATAGTAACTAACCCAATCCCCATTAATAACTAACCCAATCCCCATTAATAACTAACCCAATCCCCATTAGGAACTAACCCAATCTCCATTAATAACTAACCCAATCTCCATTAATAACTAACCCAATCCCCATTAATAACTAACCCAATCCCCATTAATAACTAACCCAATCTCCATTAGTAACTAACCCAATCCCCATTAATAACTAACCCAATCCCCATTAGGAACTAACCCAATCTCCATTAGTAACTAACCCAATCTCCATTAATAACTAACCCAATCTCCATTAGTAACTAACCCAATCCCCATTAGGAACTAACCCAATCTCCATTAGTAACTAACCCAATCCCCATTAATAACTAACCCAATCTCCATTAGTAACTAACCCAATCCCCATTAATAACTAACCCAATCCCCATTAGTAACTAACCCAATCTCTATTAGTAATAACCCAATCTCCATAATAACTAACCCATCTCCATTAGAACAACCCAATCTCTATAGTAACACCCAATTCTCCATCTCATAATAACTAACCCAATCCCCATTAGTAACTAACCCAATCTCCATTAGTAACTAACCCAATCCCCATTAATTACTAACCCAATTCCCATTAGTAACTAACCCAATCTCCATTAGTAATTAAACCAATCCCCCATTAGTAATTAAACCAATCTCCCATTAGTAACTAACCCAACCCCTATTAATAACTAACCCAATCCCTGTTAATAACTAACCCAATCCCCATTAGTAACTAACCCAATCTCCATTAGTAACTAACCCAACCCCTATTAATAACTAACCCAATCCCCATTAGTAACTAACCCAATCCCCATTACTAACTGACCCAATCCCCATTAGTAACTAACCCAATCTCCATAGTAACTAACCCAATCCCCATTAGTAACTAACCCAATCTCCATTAATAACTAACCCAATCCCCCATTAGTAATTAAACCAATCCCCCATTAGTAACTAACCCAATCCCCATTAATAACTAACCCAATCCTATAACTAACCCAATCTCCATTAGTAACTAACCCAATCCCCATTAATAACTAACCCAATCCCCATTAGTAACTAACCCAATCTCCATTAGTAACTAACCCAATCCCCATTAATAACTAACCCAATCCCCCATTAGAATAACCAATCCCCATTAAGATACCAATCTCCATTAGTAACTAACCCAATCCCCATTAATAACTAACCCAATCCCCATTAGTAACTAACCCAATCTCCATTAGTAACCAACCCAATCCCCATTAATAACTAACCCAATCCTCCATTAGTAACTAACCCAATCCCCATTAATAACTAACACAATCTCCATTAGTAACTAACCCAATCCCCATTAATAACTAACCCAATCTCCATTAGTAACTAACCCAATCCCCATTAATAACTAACCTAATCCCCCATTAGTAACTAACCCAATCTCCATTAGTAACTAACCCAATCCCCATTAATAACTAGAACATAGAACATAGAACATAGAACAATACAGCACAGAACAGGCCCTTCGGCCTTCGATGTTGTGCCGACCAAAATAAAAAGCAATGCCCCTCCTAACTAAACCATTCCCTTCTCATCCATATACTTATCAACTAACCTCTTAAACGCCACCAAACTTGGCGCATCTACAACAGCTGCATGCAGGGCATTCCACTCCCTAATCACTCTTTGAGTAAAGAACCTACCTCTGATATCCGTCCTATAACTCATACCCCTTAATTTAAAGTTGTGTCCCCTCGTGCTAGCTTTTTCCATCCTAGGAAAAAGGCTATCACTGTCCACCCTATCCAAACCTCTAATTATCTTATATGTTTCAATAAGATCCCCCCTTAGCCGCCTCCTTTCTAACGAAAACAACCTCAAATCCTTCAACCTCTCTTCATAGGACCTGCCCTCCATACCAGGCAACATCCTAGTAAACCTCCTCTGTACCCTCTCCAATGCCTCCACATCTTTCTTATAATGTGGCGACCAGAACTGCACACAATACTCCAAGTGCGGCCGCACTAGAGTTTTGTACAGCTGCAACATGATGCTGCGGCTCCTAACTTCAATCCCCCTACCAATAAAAGCTAAGACTCCATAAGCCTTCTTAACAACTTTATCCACTTGACTGCCTACTTTCAGGGATCTATTGACACATACACCAAGATCCTTCTGTTCCTCAACACTATTAAGAGCCCTACCATTAGCCCTATACTCTACACATTTATTGTTCCTGCCAAAGTGCATTACCTCACACTTTTCCACATTAAACTCCATTTGCCACCTCTCGGCCCAGCTCTGCAACTTGTCCAAGTCACTCTGTAAACTAAAACACCCCTCTTCACTATCTACACACCACCAACTTTAGTATCATCTGCAAATTTACTGATCCATCCCTCAATACCCTCATCCAGATCATTTATAAAAATTACAAACAGCAGGGGCCCCAAAACAGACCCCTGAGGCACACCACTCGTCACCGAACTCCACGATGAATATCTCCCATCAACCACCACCCTCTGTCTTCTATCTGCCAGCCAATTTCTAATCCAATTAGCTAAATCACCCTCTATTCCACACATCTGCATTTTCTGTAGAAGTCTTCCATGGGCCACCTTATCAAAAGCCTTACTAAAGTCCATATATACTACATCAACCGCCTTACCCCCATCCACCTCTTTGGTCACTTTCTCAAAAAACTCAATGAGGTTAGTAAGGCATGACCTACCCTTCACGAAACCATGCTGACTATCCCCAATCAATTCATTTCTCTCTAAATAACTATAAATCCCATCCCTAATAATTCTCTCCAATACCTTGCCCACAACAGAAGTAAGACTCACTGGCCTATAATTCCCTGGAAGGTCTCTCTTCCCCTTCTTAAACAATGGGACCACATTCGCTATCCTCCAGTCCTCCGGAACCACACCCGTAACCAACGAGGACCTGAAGATCAGAGCCAGAGGCTCTGCAATCTCCTCTCTTGCCTCCCAGAGAATCCTAGGGTAAATCCCGTCCGGCCCAGGGGACTTATCCAACTTCAAACCTCGAGAATTTCTAACACATCCTCCCTATCTACTACAATACTCCCCAATTTGCAACCCTGTACCTCAGTGCTCTCCACAGCTACATTTCCAGCACTCTGCGTGAATACCGAAGAGAAATATTTATTCAGTGCCTCGCCAATCTCTTCAGGCTCCACGCACAACTTCCCACTGCTATCTATGACTGGCCCAACTAACCCAATCTCCATTAGTAACTAACACAATCTCCATTAGTAACTAACCCAATCCCCATTAATAACTAACACAATCTCCATTAGTAACTAACCCAATCTCCATTAGTAACTAACCCAATCCCCCATTAGTAATTAAACCAATCCCCCATTAGTTTCTAGTATCCTAGTATTAATTAGTATTATTAATTATATTATTATTAATTATTAATAATATATTAATTATTATTAGTTATATTAATTAATTAGTATCCTAGTTAATTAGTAACTAGGATTCTCTGGGAGGTGAGAGAGGCGATTGCAGAGCCTCTGGCTCTGATTTCAGGTCGTCGTTGGTTACAGGTATAGTGCCGGAAGACTGGAGGATAGCGAATGTGGTCCCATTGTTCAAGAAGGGGAAGAGAGACTTTCCAGGGAATTATAGGCCAGTGAGTCTTACTTCTGTTGTGGGCAAAGTATTGGAGAGAATTATTAGGGATAGGATTTATAGTTATTTAGAGAGAAATGAATTGATTGGGGATAGTCAGCATGGTTTTGTGAAGGGTAGGTCGTGCCTTACTAACCTTATTGAGTTTTTTGAAAAAGTGACCAAAGAGGTGGATGGGGGTAAGGCAGTTGATGTGCTATATATGGACTTTAGTAAGGCGTTCGATAAGGTGGCCCATGGAAGGCTTCTGCAGAAAATGCAGATGTATGGGATTGAGGGTGATTTAGCTAATTGGATTAGGAATTGGCTAGCAGATAGAAGACAGAGGGTGGTGGTTGATGGAAGATATTCATCGTGGAGTTCGGTTACAAGTGGAGTACCTCAGGGATCTGTTTTGGGCCTGCTGTTTGTAATTTTTATAAATGATCTGGATGAGGGTATTGAGGGATTGGTTAGTAAATTTGCGGATGACATCAAAGTCGGAGAAGTGGTAGATAGTGAAGAGGGGCGTTCTAGTTTGCGGAGAGACTTGGACAAGTTGCAGAGCTGGGCCGAGAGGTGGCAAATGGAGTTTAATGTGGAAAAGTGTGAGGTAATTCACTTTGGCAGGAATAACAAATGTGTAGAGTATAGGGCTAATGGTAGGACTCACAATAGTGTTGATGAACAGAGGGATCTTGGTGTATATGTTAATAGATCCCTGAAAGTTGGCAATCAAGTCGATAAGGTGTTAAGAAGGCATATGGAGTCTTAGCTTTTATTGGTAGGGGGATTGAATTTCGGAGCCGCAACGTCATGTTGCAACTGTACAAAACTCTAGTTCGGCCGCACTTGGAGTATTGTGTGCAGTTCTGGTCCCCGCATTATAAGAAAGATGTGGAGGCATTGGAGAGGGTACAGAGGAGGTTTACCAGGATGTTGCCTGGTATGGAGGGCAGGTCTTATGAAGAGAGGCTGCGGGATTTGAGGTTGTTTTCGTTAGAAAGGAGGCGGCTAAGAGGGGACCTAATCGAAACATATAAGATGATTAGAGGTTTAGATAGGGTGGACAGTGATAGCCTTCTTCCTAGGATGGAGAAAGCTAGCACGAGGGGACATAGCTTTAAATTAAGGGGTGGTGGTTTTAGGACAGATGTCAGAGGTAGGTTCTTTACCCAGAGGGTGGTAAGGGTATGGAATTCCTTGCCTGCGTCAGTTGTAGGTGCGCCAAGTTTGGTGGCGTTTAAGAGGTTAGTAGATATGTTTATGGATGAAATGGGAATGGTTTAAGTTAGAGGGTCATTGCTTTTCCCTAATTGGTCGGTGCAACATCAAAGGCCGAAGGGCCTGTTCTGCGCTGTAATGTTCTATGTTCTATGTTCTAACCCAATCCCCATTAGTAACTAACCCAATCTCCATTAGTAACTAACCCAATCCCCATTAATTACTAACCCAATTCCCATTAGTAACTAACCCAATCTCCATTAGTAACTAAACCAATCCCCCATTAGTAATTAAACCAATCTCCCATTAGTAACTAACCCAATCCCCATAAGTAACTAACCCAATCTCCATTAGTAACTAACCCAATCCCCATTAATAACTAACCCAATCTCCATTAGTAACTAACCCAATCCCCCATTAGTAACTAACCCAATTCCCCATTAGTAGCTAACCCAATCCCTGTTAATAACTAACCCAATCCCCATTAGTAACTAACCCAATCTCCATTAGTAATTAAACCAATCCCCCATTAGTAATTAAACCAATCTCCCATTAGTAACTAACCCAATCCCTATTAATAACTGACCCAATCCCTGTTAGTAACTAACCCAATCTCCATTAGTAACTAACCCAATCTCTATTAGTAACTAACCCAATCTCTATTAATAACTAACCCAATCCCCATTAGTAATTAAACCAATCCCCATTAGTAACTGACCCAATCCCCATTAGTAACTAACCCAATCTCCATAGTAACTAACCCAATCCCCATTAGTAACTAACCCAATCTCCATTAATAACTAACCCAATCCCCCATTAGTAATTAAACCAATCCCCCATTAGTAACTAACCCAATCCCCATTAATAACTAACCCAATCCCATTAGTAACTAACCCAATCCCCCATTAGTAATTAAACCAATCCCCCATTAGTAACTAACCCAATCCCATTAATAACTGACCCAATCCCCATTAGTAACTAACCCAATCCCCATAGTAACTAACCCAATCCCTATTAGTAACTAACCCAATCTCCATTAATAACTAACCCAATCCTCCATTAGTAATTAAACCAATCCCCCATTAGTAACTAACCCAATCCCCATTAATAACTAACCCAATCCCCCATTATAATTAAACCAATCCCCCATTAGTAACTGACCCAATCCCCATTAGTAACTAACCCAATCTCCATAGTAACTAACCCAATCTCCATTAGTAACTAACCTAATCTCCCATTAGTAATTAAACCAATCCCCCATTAGTAACTAACCCAATCCCCATTAATAACTAACCCAATCCCTGTTAATAACTAACCCAATCCCCATTGTAATAACCCTCTCCATTAGAAACTAACCCAATCCCCCATTAATAACTAACCCAATCCCCTATTAGTAACTAACTCAATCCCAATTAGTAATTAACCCAATTCCGATTAAAACTAACCCAAACCCCTATTAGTAACTAACCCAATCCCCATTAGTAACTAACCCAATCCCCCATTAGTAATTAAACCAATCCCCCATTAGTAACTGACCCAATCCCCATTAGTAACTAACCCAATCTCCATAGTAACTAACCCAATCTCCATTAGTAACTAACCTAATCTCCCATTAGTAATTAAACCAATCCCCCATTAGTAACTAACCCAATCCCCATTAATAACTAACCCAATCCCTGTTAATAACTAACCCAATCCCCATTAGTAACTAACCCAATCTCCATTAGAAACTAACCCAATCCCCAATAGTAACTAACCCAATCTACATTGTGTACACAATATTTGTACAGTATATAAGGCTAATGGTATGACTCTTAGTAGTGTAGATGAGCAGAGAGATCTTGGTGTACAGGTGCATAGGTCCCTGAAAGTTCGTATTCGAGTTGATAATGTTGTTAAGGACGCGTATAGCGTGTTAGCATTTATTGGTTGAGGGATTGAATTTCGGAGCCGAGATGTCATGTTGCAACTGTACAAAACTCTGGTGCAGCTGCATTTGGAGTGTTGTGTACAGTTCTGGTCGTCACATTATAAAAAAGATGTGGAGGCATTGGAAAGGGTACAGAGGAGGTTTACCAGGATGTTGCCTGGTATGGAGGGAAGGCCTTATGAGGAAAGGCTAAGGGATTTGAGGTTGTTTTCATTAAAGAGAAGAAGGTTAAGAGGTGACTTAATTGAGACATATAAGATGATCAGAGGGTTAGATAGGGTGGATAGTGAGAGCCTTTTTCCTCGGATGGAGATGGATAACACGAGGGGACATAGCTTTAAATTAAGGGGTGGTAGTTATAGGACGGATGCTAGAGGTAGGTTCTTTACTCAGAGTGTAGTAAGGGCGTGGAATGTCCTGCCTGCAGCAGTTGTGGACTCGTCAAGTTTAAGGGCGTTCAAATGGTCAGTGGATAGGCATATGGATAGCATTGGAATAGTTTAGGATAGAGGTCATTAGATTGGTTACATTGGTCGGCACAACATCGAGGGCCGAAGAGCATGTACTGCGCTGTAATGTTCTATGTTCTATGTTCTATGATTTGAGTTTAAGAGCCGTGGGGTTATGCTGCAACTATACCAGACGTTGGTGAGACCACGTTTGGAATATTGTAGATGTGCCAAGTTTGGGGACGTTTAAGAGGTTAGTAGATAAGTTTATGGATGAAAAGGGAATGGTTTAGGTTAGAGGGTCATTGCTTTTTCTTAATTGGTTGGCGCAACATCGAAGGCCAAAAGGCCTGTTCTGCACTGTAATGTTCTATGTTCTATGTTGTGTTCAGTTCTGGTCACCTCACTATAAGAAGGATGTGGAAGCATTGGGGAGAGTGCAGAGGAGATTTACCAGGATGCTGCCTGGTTTGGAGGATAGGTCTGATGAGGAAAGGTTGAGGGAGCTGGGACTTTTCTCCTTAGAGCGGAGGAGGATGAGAAGCGTTTATAAGATGAGGTTTATAAGATGATGGCGGGGATAGATAGAATGGAAGTGCAGAGACTGTTGCCTCGGGTGGATGTAGCTGTTACTAGGGGGCATAAACTATAAGGTTCATGGTGGGAGATATAGGAGGGATGTCCGAGATAGATTCTTTACTCAGAGAGTGGTTGGGGTGTGGAATGCTGTGATAGTGGAGTTTTGGAACTTTCAAGCGGTTATTGGATAGGCACATGGAGCACACCAGAATGATAGGGAGTGGGATAGCTTGATCTTGGGATTGGACATAGCTTGGCACAACATCAAGGGCCGAAGGTCCTGTACTGTGCTGTACTGTTCTATGTTTTGATTGGTAACTAGCCAGATTGCCCTCTCACTGTGTGGACTTGGAGTGAATTGAATTGAAATTTTCCTACAGGGAGTTACAGACTCTGAGAAGCGAATCCAGCACCTCTCCCTGGAGAATGAGAGCCTCAAGCAGAACCTGAGTGTTACACAGAGCCTGCTGCAACAACTCTCCAGCCTTCCCCTACAACCCTCCACACAACTCCTCAAGGTGAGACTGCTTGAGGCAGTGCAGGGATTCGGGGGGGGCATTAATGGTGAGGGGTGGAGGGGGCAGGCTTGTGATATGTTTGAGGCATGTGAGGAGGGATGGGGGCCAGGGTGGTGAGGGGGATGGAGGTGAATCTCTGACAGTTCAGAGCACCTTCAGCACTGACCCTCTGACAGTGCGGCACTCCCTCAGCACTGACCCTCTGACAGTGCGGCACTCCCTCAGCACTGACCCTCTGACAGTGCGGCACTCCCTCAGCACTGACCCTTGACAGTGCGGCACTCCCTCAGCACTGACCCTCTGACAGTGCGGCACTCCCCAGCACTGACCCTCTGACAGTGCGGCATCCCTCAGCACTGACCCTCTGACAGTGCGGCACTCCCTCAGCACTGACCCTCTGACAGTGCGGCACTCCCTCAGCACTGACCCTCTGACAGTGCGGCACTCCCTCAGCACTGACCCTCTGACAGTGCGGCACTCCCTCAGCACTGACCCTCTGACAGTGCGGCACTCCTCAGCACTGACCCTCTGACAGTGCGGCACTCCTCAGCACTGACCCTCTGACAGTGCGGCGCCCCTCAGCACGACCCTTGACAGTGCGGCGCTCCTCAGCACTGACCCTCTGACAGTGCGGCGCTCCCTCAGCACTGACCCTCTGACAGTGCTGGGACTCCCTCAGCACTGACCCTCTGACAGTCGCCGCTCCCTCAGCACTGACCCTCTGACAGGTGGCACTCCCTCAGCACGACCCTCTGACAGTGCGGCGCTCCCTCAGCACTGACCCTCTGACAGTGCGGCACTCCCTCAGCACTGACCCTCTGACAGTTCGGCACCTCCCTCAGCACTGACCCTCTGACAGTGCGGCACTCCCTCAGCACTGACCCTCTGACAGTGCAGCACTCCCTCAGCACTGACCCTCTGACAGTGCGGCACTCCCTCAGCACTGACCCTCTGACAGTGCGGCACTCCCTCAGCACTGACCCTCTGACAGTGCGGCGCTCCCTCAGCACTGACCCTCTGACAGTGCGGCGCTCCCTCAGCACTGACCCTCTGACAGTGCGGCACTCCCTCAGCACTGACCCTCTGACAGTGCGGCACTCCCTCAGCACTGACCCTCTGACAGTGCGGCGCTCCCTCAGCACTGACCCTCTGACAGTGCGGCGCTCCCTCAGCACTGACCCTCTGACAGTGCGGCGCTCCCTCAGCACTGACCCTCTGACAGTGCGGCGCTCCCTCAGCACTGACCCTCTGACAGTGCGGCGCTCCCTCAGCACTGACCCTCTGACAGTGCGGCGCTCCCTCAGCACTGACCCTCTGACAGTGCGGCGCTCCCTCAGCGCTGACCCTCTGACAGTGCGGCGCTCCCTCAGCACTGACCCTCTGACAGTGTGGCGCTCCCTCAGCACTGACCCTCTGACAGTGTGGCGCTCCCTCAGCACTGACCCTCTGACAGTGTGGCGCTCCCTCAGCACTGACCCTCTGACAGTGTGGCGCTCCCTCAGCACTGACCCTCTGACAGTGTGGCACTCTCTGGATTCCCCATTGACAATGCCCTAACACCAATGCCTTATAATCAGAGTATTTATATGGCTGGGTCCAGTTCAGTGTTGGGCTGATGTGAATGTTGGTATTGGGGGGACTCAGTGATGGTTACACCATTGAATGTCATGAGGTTATGGTTAGAGTGTCTCTTGTTGCTCATTGTCTGGGATTTGGCTGGCGCAAACATTATCCGCCTCTTTTCACAGAAACATGGAAAACAGGAGCAGGAGGAGGCCATTCAGCCCTTGCACCCTGCTCCATTATTCATTTTGATAATGGCTGATCATTCAACTCCATAACCTGATCCCACCTTCCCCACCCTTCCCCCCATATCCTTCCATCTCTTTCACTGCAACTGCTCCCTCCAACTGCTTCTTGAAAACATTCAGTGTTTGTGGCCCCTCTCCCACTCTGCCCTCCTCCACACTCTCCCCCACCCCAACTCCTCCCTCCTCTCCCCCACCCCCCTCCTCTCCTTCCCCAACTCCCTCCTCTCCTCTCCCCCCCTCCCACCCGTCCTCTCCCTCTCCCCCCCCCTCCTCTCCCCACTCCCACCCCCTCCTCTTCCCTCCTCCCCCACTCCCACTCCCTCCTTCTCCCCCACCCCCACTCCCTCCTGTACTTACTGTGGTAGTGAATTCCACAGACTGTCCACTCTCTGGGTGGAGACATTTCTCCTCATCTCTGTCCTAATCGGGTCTATCCTATATCCTCAGACTGGTTCTGGACACCCCCCACCCCCCACCATCGGGAACATCCTCCTTAGAGTTTGATAAATCTCTATGAAATCCACCCCCACTCTTCTGAACTCCAGTGAAAACAATCCTAATCTTCTCAATCTCTCCTCGTACATCAGTTGTCCCACCCCAGGAAACAGTCTGGTCAGTTGCTGTACTCCCCCTACAGCAAGAACATCCTTCCACAGATAAGGAGACCCAAACTGTGCACAATATTCCAGGTCTCACCAAGACTCTGTATAATTGCAGCAAGATATCCCTGCTCCTGTACTCGAATCCACTCACTCTGGAGACCAACACATCATTTGGCTTTTTCACTGCGTGCTGTACCTGCAGCTTACCCTCAGTGACTGGTGTACAAGGACACCCAGGTCCCTCTGCACACTCCCCTTTCCAAATTTATAGCCATTGGGATAGTAATCTGCCTTCCCGTTTTTCCTCCTGAAATGGATAATCTCACTTTTATCCAGATTATACTGCATCAGCCAATCGTATACCCACACACTCAGCCCGTTCAAATCATACTAAAGCAACTCTGTATCCTCCTCACAGCTCACCCTCCCACCCAGCATCGTGTCAGCTGTAAATGTGGAGATGTTACATTCAATTCCCTTATCGAAATCATTGAGAATATTCCCAGACTCTGCTCCCGCTGCCTATTGAGGAAGAAAGCTCCGGAGACTCCCCCATTTCCCCATCTCCAGCTGAAACGGGACGACCCCTTATTCTTAAACAGTGACCCCGAGTTCTAGATTGTCCCCCAAGAGGAAGCTTCCTCTCCACACCCACCCTAACAACACCCCCTCAGCATCTTAAAACTTCGATCGAGTCACCTCTCCCTCTTCTAAACTCCAGCAGGTACAAACCGAACCTCTCCAACCTTTCCTCATTATTATTAATCTGGGAAACCTTCTCTCAACTGCTTCTAACTCATTGACATCCTTAACGAGTCCAGGAGCTGAGTGACCCGGGCAGAACCCAAACTGAGTGTCGGTGAGCAGCTTGTAGCTGAGTAAAAGTTTATTTATTAGTCACAAGTAAAGCTTACAGTAAAACGGCAATGAGGTTACTGTGTCACCACACTCCAGCGCCTGTTCAGGTTAATACACCCTAACCAGCGTGTCTTTCAGACTGTGGGAGGAAACCGGAGCACCCGGAGGAAACCCACGCAGACATGGGAAGACTGTGCAGACTCCACACAGACAGTGACCCAAGGCGGGTTTCGAACCTGTGTCTCTGGCACTCTGAGGCAGTAGCGCTAATCACTGTGCCACTGTGTCGCCCCCTGTGCTGCTTGATCGCACCGTTGGTGACCCCCCCCCCCCCCCCCCCCCATCAGTTTACAATGGTAGAAGTGGAAGTTATTGGGAAGGCTGAGGGATAAGGGATTTTGCTGCTGCAGGTTTCAAATTCCTCTTTCAGGAAAACAAGGAGCTGAGGTCAAAGGTCCAACATCTGGAGGAGACACTGCAGCAGAGACTGGAGCAGTTACTGCAGCTGGAGGCACAGATGAGTAACATGCAGTGGAGGAACGAGGGTGAAGTGAGGCATCTGGTGGACACGATGCGAGGGCTTCAACTCGAGTTTGAACAACATCGAGAACGGCCACCAGAAATACAGGTACTGCACGGGTATGTGAGCGAGGGAGAGAGAGAGAGTGCCCATCAGTGTGAGTGAGAGAGGGAGAGAGAGAGAGTGCCCATCAGTGTGAGGGAGAGAGGGAGAGAGAGTGCCCATCAGTGTGAGTGAGAGAGGGAGAGAGTGTGCCCATCAGTGTGAGTGAGAGAGGGAGAGAGAGAGAGTGCCCATCAGTGTGAGTGAGAGAGGGAGAGAGAGTGCCCA
>JAGIQG010000002.1:3386596-3501596 GCA_024679065.1 Sphyrna mokarran
CAAGGCCTGCCGTGCTCGCAGGAACATCTGGAGGAACTCCGGCAGCAGTTTACAGGTAAACCAGGGGTTAATACACACTGAGAGAGACTCCACTCCCATTGGGAACACCACCCATCCATGGGGATCCAGAGAACATTCACCCAGTGACTGGGATCTTTCCATGCCTAATCTCCCTCTGGGACATCGTTGGGATATTGCTGAAAGTGTAATCCCTGTTATCAGAGCAGAGAATCACGACCCAATTTATACACAGGAAGATCCCACAAACAACAATCAGATAAATGACCAGATAGATCCAGATAGACCCATAGACCCAGACAGACACAGTTAGATCCAAATAGATCCAGATAGATCCAGTTAGATCCAGATTTTCTACAGAAAATGCAGATGTGTGGAATAGAGGGTGATTTAGCTAATTGGATTAGAAATTGGCTGGCAGATAGAAGACAGAGGGTGGTGGTTGATGGGAGATTTTCATCGTGGAGTTCGGTGACGAGTGGTGTGCCTCAGGGGTCTGTTTTGGGGCCCCTGCTGTTTGTAATTTTTATAAATGATCTGGATGAGGGTATTGAGGGATGGATCAGTAAATTTGCAGATGATACTAAAGTTGGTGGAGTGGTAGATAGTGAAGAGGGGTGTTTTAGTTTACAGAGTGACTTGGACAAGTTGCAGAGCTGGGCCGAGAGGTGGCAAATGGAGTTTAATGTGGAAAAGTGTGAGGTAATGCACTTTGGCAGGAACAATAAATGTGTAGAGTATAGGGCTAATGGTAGGGCTCTTAATAGTGTTGAGGAACAGAAGGATCTTGGTGTATGTGTCAATAGATCCCTGAAAGTAGGCAGTCAAGTGGATAAAGTTGTTAAGAAGGCATATGGAGTCTTAGCTTTTATTGGTAGGGGGATTGAATTTAGGAGCCGCAGCATCATGTTGCAGCTGTACAAAACTCTAGTGCGGCCGCACTTGGAGTATTGTGTGCAGTTCTGGTCCCCACATTATAAGAAAGATGTGGAGGCATTGGAGAGGGTACAGAGGAGGTTTACCAGGATGTTGCCTGGTATGGAGGGCAGGTCCTATGAAGAGAGGTTGAAGGATTTGAGGTTGTTTTCGTTAGAAAGGAGGCGGCTAAGAGGGGATCTTATTGAAACATATAAGATGATTAGAGGTTTGGATAGGGTGGACAGTGATAGCCTTTTTTCCTAGGATGGAGAAAGCTAGCACGAGGGGACACAGCTTTAAATTAAGGGGTATGAGTTATAGGACGGATATCAGAGGTAGGTTCTTTACTCAAAGAGTGATTAGGGAGTGGAATGCCCTGCCTGCAGCTGTTGTAGATGCGCCAAGTTTGGTGGCGTTTAAGAGGTTAGTTGATAAGTATATGGATGAGAAGGGAATGGTTTAGTTAGGAGGGGCATTGCTTTTATTTTGGTCGGCACAACATCGAAGGCCGAAGGGCCTGTTCTGTGCTGTATTGTTCTATGTTCTATGTTCTATGTTCTATATTGCAGTGTGAAGGCTGGGTTAGAGTTCCTGCAGTGAGATTTGAACCTTCAATCTGCAAACTCAAACTGATGTTATATTGTCGGAGGGACATGCGGGGAGACAGTGTCTGGGGGAGACTGTGGGGGAGACGGTGTCTGGGGACACAGTCCCTGGGGCTGACAGTGTCTGAGGCGGACGGTCCCTGGGGGTGGATGGTCCGAGGGGGAGACAGTCCCTGGGGGAGGGACAGTGTCTGGGGCAGTCAGTCCCTGGTGCGCATGGTCCGTGGGGCACTTTGTGTGTTCTTTGCCAGCTCTCAGCCTTCCTCTGTTCCTGACTGTAGGGATCCAGCAGAATCTGTTGGCATTGAGACCGGTTCTGAGCACAATGAGGGTGAGTTACAGCAGCCTGCGCACCCAGGTAAAAACCTTCTCCCAGATCTACGAGTCAGCCATCGCCGAGGCGAAGGAACAGGTGAGTGAGACCGAGGAACTGAGCTCTCCACAAACACTCTGGAATCTTCCTGACAATAACCCACCCCCCACCCTCTCCCTCCTCCTTCCCTACCTCTCCACCCATCCCCTCTCCTCCTCTCCCACCTCACCCCCCCCATCACACAGAAATCGGAGACTGCAAGCAATCCCACTTGGATCAATCCCACCCTCTCCCCAGCCTCATCCCATCTACACACATTCCCGCTCTCTATCACACAATCCCATTATCCCTCGGGATAAATATTCCATACAGGGCAAAGGCAGCAAAAATGTGGGGCAACTAGAATTGAGAGAAGCAGAGAAACCACAATCTGATTGAGGGGCTGAATGGCGTCCTCCTGTTCCTGTGTAATAGGCATGATGTAGAGATGCCGGTGTTGGACTGGGGTAGTAAGAACTCAGTAAGAATCTAGCAACACCAATTTTAAATCCAACCAATTTACTTGATAGTAAATCTGCGAGCTTTCGACACTGTCTTTGTCAGGCAAATGCAGTGTTCTGGTCTGCAATAGCACACATCAGCACAGACAGTCACAGGTTGCTGATTAGAATGCGAATCCTTACATCTAACCTGCTATTGAAGTGTTAAAGTGGCTAACAATGTGTGTGAAGGAAATCCTGAGCATTGGTTAGAGAATTGTGTATTTTCTCCAGACAGCACAGTAAGTGAGGTTTTTTGCTAATCCAGGCAAGTTATGGGGGTTACAGATAGTGTGACATGAAGCCAACATCCCTATTAAGATCGTCCTCATGTGTGCGGAACTTAACTTAACGGTCTTAATAGGGATCTTGGCTTCATGACACACTATCTGTAACCCCCATTCTAACCGCATTCTGTAATCTCTAAACTGTCTGTGCTGATGTGTGCTATTGCAGACCAGAATACTGCATTTGCCTGACGAAGACGAAAGTCAAAAGCTCGCAGATTTACTATCAAATAAATCAGTTGCATTTAAAATTGGTGTTGCCAGATTCTTCCTGTGTAACAGGCCCGAGGGGCTGAATGGCCTCCTCCTGTTCCTGTGTAACAGACTCGAGGGGCTGAATGGCCTCCTCCTGTTCCTGTGTAACAGACTCGAGGGGCTGAATGGCCTCCTCCTGTTCCTGTGTAACAGGCTCAAGGGTCTGTATGGCCTCCTCCTGTTCCTGTGTAACAGACTCGAGGGGCTGAATGGCCTCCTCCTGTTCTGTGTAACAGGCCGAGGGGCTGAATGGCCCTCCTCCTGTTCCTGTGTAACAGTAACCGGGCTGAATGCCTCCTCCTGTTCCTGTGTAACAGGCTCGAGGGGCTGAATGGCTCCCCTGTTCCTGTGTACAGGCTCGAGGGGCTGAATGGCCTCCTCCTGTTCCTGTGTAACAGGCTCGAGGGGCTGAATGGGATCTCCTCCTGTTCCTGTGTAACAGGCTCGAGGGGCTGAATGGGACCTCCTCCTGTTCCTGTGTAACAGGCTCGAGGGGCTGAATGGCCTCCTCCTGTTCCTGTGTAACAGGCTCGAGGGGCTGAATGGCCTCCTCCTGTTCCTGTGTAACAGGCTCGAGGGGCTGAATGGCCTCCTCCTGTTCCTGTGTAACAGGCTCGAGGGGCTGAATGGCCTCCTCCTGTTCCTGTGTAACAGGCTCGAGGGGCTGAATGGCCTCCTCCTGTTCCTGTGTAACAGGCTCGAGGGGCTGAATGGCCTCCTCCTGTTCCTGTGTAACAGGTTCGAGGGGCTGAATGGCCTCCTCCTGTTCCTGTGTAACAGGCTCGAGGGGCTGAATGGCCTCCTCCTCTTCCTGTGTAACAGTCTCGAGGGGCTGAATGGCCTCCTCCTGTTCCTGTGTAACAGGTTCGAGGGGCTGAATGGCCTCATCCTCTTCCTGTTAACAGCTCGAGGGGCTGAATGGCCTCCCCCTGTCCTGTGTAACAGGTCCGAGGGGCTGAATGGCCTCCTCCTCTCCTGTGTAACAGGCTCGAGGGCTGATGGCCTCCTCCTGTTCCTGTGTACAGGCCCGCGGGCTTGATGGCCTCCTCCTGTTCCTTGTACAGTTCGAGGGCTGAATGGTCTCATCCTGTCCTGTGTACGGTTCAAGGGCTGAATGGTCTCCTCCTGTCCTGTGTAACAGCTCGCAGGGGCTGAATGGCCTCCTCCTGTTCCTGTGTAACAGGCTCAGGGGCTGAATGGCCTCCTCCTGTTCCTGTGTAACAGGCTCGAGGGGCTGAATGGCCTCCTCCTGTTCCTGTGTAACAGGCTCGAGGGGCTGAATGGCCTCCTCCTGTTCCTGTGTAACAGGCTCGAGGGGCTGAATGGCCTCCTCCTGTTCCTGTGTAACAGGCTCGAGGGGCTGAATGGCCTCCTCCTGTTCCTGTGTAACAGACTTGAGGGGCTGAATGGCCTCCTCCTGTTCCTGTGTAACAGGCTCGAGGGGCTGAATGGGGCCTCCTCCTGTTCCTGTGTAACAGGCTCGAGGGGCTGAATGGCCTCCTCCTGTTCCTGTGTAACAGGCTCGAGGGGCTGAATGGCCTCCTCCTGTTCCTGTGTAACAGGCTCGAGGGGCTGAATGGGCCTCCTCCTGTTCCTGTGTAACAGGCTCGAGGGGCTGAATGGCCTCCTCCTGTTCTGTGTAACAGGCTCGAGGGGCTGAATGGCCTCCTCCTTTCCTGTGTAACAGGCTCGAGGGCCTGAATGGCCTCCTCCTGTTCCTGTGTAACAGGCTCGAGGGGCTGAATGGCCTCCTCCTGTTCCTGTGTAACAGGCTCGAGGGGCTGAATGGCCTCCTCCTGTTCCTGTGTAACAGGTTCGAGGGGCTGAATGGCCTCCTCCTGTTCCTGTGTAACAGGTTCGAGGGGCTGAATGGCCTCCTCCTGTTCCTGTGTAACAGGCTCGAGGGGCTGAATGGCCTCCTCCTGTTCCTGTGTAACAGGCTCGAGGGGCTGAATGGCCTCCTCCTGTTCCTGTGTAACAGGCTCGAGGGGCTGAATGGCCTCCTCCTGTTCCTGATTCCTAATTCAAACATTAACTTGTGTCCTCTTGGGATTTGAAGGGAAAATTTGGGAACATTTAGCCGGAGTTTTGACGTTGATTATTCCTTGTTCTCCATGTTTACAGATCCAGTCAGCGATAACCGAGGTTTCCCAATCCAACCGGCATCTGATGGAAAAATATGAGCGAGAAATGTCCCTGAGGAAGAAATACCATGACCAGCTGGTGGAGCTCCGAGGTGGGGCAGGGCAATGTTAGCCCAATGGGGGAACTGACACTACCACCTGGTGGAGCTCCGAGGTGGGGCAGGGCAATGTTAGCCCAATGGGGGAACTGACACTACCACCTGGTGGAGCTCCGAGGTGGGGCAGGGCAATGTTAGCCCAATTGGGAAAGTGATATCACCACCTGGTGGAGCTCCGAGGTGGGGCAGGGCAGTGCTGGGTCCACTGTTATTTGTCATTTACGTTAATGATTTGGATGAGAATGTAGGAGGCATGGTTAGTAAGTTTGCAGGCAACACCAGGATTGGTGGAACAGTGGGCAGTGAAGAAGGTTATCTTGGATTAAAAATCATTCTTGATAAATCTGTTGGAATTCTTTGAAGATGTAACTAGTAGAGTTGAGAAGGGGGAACCAGTCGATGTGATATATTTGCTCTTTCAGAAAGCGTTTTACAAAGTCCCACACAAGAGATTACCGTGCAAGATTAAAGCGCATGGGATTGGAGAGAATGTGTTGAGATGGATAGAAAACTGGCTGGCAGAGAGGAATTAATGGGTGCTTTTCAAATTGGCCAGCAGTAACTAGTGGGGTGCCACAGGGAAAGAATGTTTTCTATGGTGTATCTGTAAAAGTTGGTGAGAGTTGTAGCCGACATGCCAAATTTCCTTAGTCTTCTGAGAAAGTAGAGGTGTTGGTGGGGCTTTCTTAACTGTAGTGTCAGCATGGGGGGGGACCAGGACAGGTTGTTTGTGATCTGGACACCAGTGCAGACAAATGAGGTAGGAATCTCATAGAGTCTTATAAAATTCTGACAGGATTAGACAGGGTAGATACAGAGAGGATATTCCCGATGGTGAGGGGAGCCCAGAACCAGGGGTCACAGTCTGAGGATTCAGGGTAGACCATTTAGGACAGAGATGAGGAGACATTTCTTCACCCAGAGAGTGGGGAGCCTGTGGAATTCACAGGAAGTAGCTGATCCCAAAATGCTGAATGTATTTAAGGGGCAGCTGGATATAACACTTGGGATAAATGGGATCAAAGGGGAGAAAACAGGACGAGGCTATTGAGTTGGACAATCAGCCATGATGGTGATGAATGGTGGAGCAGGCTCGAAAGGCCGAATGGACTCCTCCTGCTTCTATCCTCTATGTTTCTACGTATTGGGATCTTGATCAATTGGGCCAGTGGGCTGACAAGTGGCAGATGGAGTTTAATTTAGATAAATACAAGGTGATGCATTTTGGTAGATTGAACAAGGACAGGACTTACTCAGTTAAAGGTAGGGCACTGGGGACAGTTACAGAACAAAGAGATCTCAGGATAAATGTTCATAGCTCCTTGAAAGTGGAGTTACAGATGGACAGAGTGGTGAAGAAGGTATTCAGCATGCTTGGTTTCATCGGTCAGAACATTGAATACAGGAGTTGGGACATCTTGTTGAAGTTGTACAAGACATTGGCAAGGCCACACTTAGAATACTGTGTGAAATTCTGGTCACCTTATTATTGAAACAATATTATTAAACTAGAAAGAGTGTAGAAAAGATTTACTAGGATGCTACCAGGACTTGATGGATTGAGTTATAAGGAGAGGCTGGATAGACTGGGACTTTTTTCTCTGGAGCGTAGGAGGCTGAGGGGTGATCTTATAGAGATCTATAAAATAATGAGGGGCACAGATCAGCGAGATAGTCAATATCTTTTCCTCAAAGGTAGGGGAGTCTAAAACTAGAGAGCAGAGGTTTAAGGTGAGAGGGGAGAGATACAAAAGTGTCCAGAGAGGCAATTTTTTCACACAGAGGATGGTGAGTATCTGGAACAAGCTGCCAGAGTTAGTGGTAGAGGCAGGTACAATTTTGTCTTTTAAGAAGCATTTAGACAGTTACGTGGATAAGATGGGTATAGAGGGATATGGGCCAAATTCGGGCAATTGGGATTAGGTTCATGGTAAAAATTGGACAGCATGGATAAGTTGGGCCGAAGGGCCTCTTCCCATGCTGTAAATCTCCACAACACTGTGACCCAATAATGTTAGCCCATTGGTGGAAGGGACACTGTCACCTGGTGGAGCTCCGAGGTGGGGCAGGGCGATGTGAGATACAGAGAGAGGCCATTCGGTCCATCATGTCAGTGCCAGTCGGAAATGAGCTACTTGCCTAACTCCAGTCTGCAGTGCAGCAGGTTACAATGCTTGAGATATAAACCCAGACACCTCTCCAATGAGTTGGAGTTTCTGTGCCTGTTACCCTCTCAGGCAGTGAAACCCACAACCCTCTGGGTGAGAAACATTTCTCCACATCTCCTCTCGAATCTTTCTACCAATTACTGGAAGTTCCCGTCCCCGAGTCACTGATCTCTCTGCTAGAGTAGACAGGCCCTTTCCCATACACTCCGTCCAGTCCCCTCACAACATCTCAATCTAATCTCCCCTCGGCCTCTCCTGTTCCAAGGAGAACAATCCCAATCTCCCTGATCTTTCCTCGGAACAGTCATTTTCCAGTCCTGACAGCTTGCTTGTAAATCTCCTCTGTCTCCTCTCTTTTTGTAATGAGATTGACCAGAACTGTACACAGTGCTCAAGTTGTAACCTAACTAATGTTTTATAAAGTTTGAGTATAATCATGATGATGCAATGGTTAGCACTGCCCCCCCACAGCGCCAGGGACCAGGGTTCGATTCCCAGCTTGAGTCACTGTCTGTGCAGAGTCTGCACTTTCTCCCCATGGCTAGACTATTAATCCAGAAACTCAAGCTAACGTTCCGGGTTCAAATCCCACCACGGCAGATGGTGGAATGTGGATTCAATAAAAAATATCTAGAATTAAGAATCTACTGATGACCATGAAACATTTATCAATTCTTGGGAAAACCCATTCGAATCCTTTAGGGAAGGAAATCTGCTGTTCTTACCCAATCTGGCCTACATATGACTCCAAAGCCGCAGCGACACTCGGTAAGAGTAGGGAAGGTGATAAAAGAGATGGACTGGGTAGCATTATTAATTAAGGATAGTTCAACGGCTGCAGAAAGGCATTTCGAGGGTGATCTGCCTCCTGAGGTAATATGAGCTGAAGTTAGAAATAGGAAAGGATTGGTTATGTTGTTAGGAGGCCCCAAATAGTAATAGAGATGTGGAGGAGGAAATGGCAAAGCAGATTATTGATAGGTGTGGGAGTCACAGGATAGTTATCATGGGTGACTTTAACTTTCCAAATATTGATTGGAACCTTTATAGGTCGAATAATTTGGATGGGGCAGTTTTTATATATTTGAATATATATATTGAAAAAAAACCTCTTCCTGTCTTCTTTTATATTACTAGCTGGCTTACACACATATTTCATCTCCTCCCCCTCTTATTGCTTTTTTACTTGTCCTCTGCTCACTTTTAAAGCTTTCCCAATCCTCTGGTTTCCCACTAAATCGTGCCACTTTGTATACTTTTTGTTTTGTTTTGATGCTGTTCTCGACTTCCCTCGTCAGCCGTGGATGCCTCACTCTCCCCTTAGCCTGTTTCCTCCTCCTTGGGATGAATTTGTGCTTCCCAAATAACTCCCAAAAAACTCCTACCATTGCTGTTCTTTCCTGCTAGGCTCCCTTCCCAATCAACTCTGGCCAACTCCTCCTTATGTCTTTGTAAGTTATTTAACTGTGAGTGGCGCGGTAGCACTGTGATTAGCACTGCTGCTTCAATAGCTTGGGTCACTGTCTGTGTGAAGTTTGCACATTCTCCTCGTGTCTGCGTGGGTTTCCTCCAGATGCTCCGGTTTCCTCACACAGTCCGACGATGTGCAGGTTAAGTTGATTGGCCGTACTAAATTGCCCTTAGTGTCCTGAGATGCGTAGGTTAGTGGGATTAGAGGATATAATATGTGAGAATATGGGGGTAGGATCTGGGTGGGATTGTGGTCAGTACAGACTCGATGGGCTGAATGACCTCTTTCTGTACTGTAGGGATTTTAATCTATTCTATTCTAATTGTAATACCGTTACATCTGATTGCAGCTTCTCCCTCTGAAACTGCCGGGTAAATTCTATCATATTGTAGTGACTGCTGCCTAAGGGTTCCTTCATTTTAAGTTTAATAATCACGTCTGCCTCATTATACATCACCAAATCCACAATTACCTGTTCCCTAGGAGACTCTGTCACAAGCTGCTGTGAAAAAACCATCTCTTAGACATTCCACAAATTCCTTTTCTTGGGATTTGTTACCTACCTGATTTTTCCCAGTCTCCAGTATACTGAAATCCCCCCTGATTATTGTAATATTGCCTTTTTTTTATATGCTTTTTTTATCTCCTGATTTATTTTCTTTCCCATACCCTGAGTCCTGCTCGGGGGCCTGGATATAACCCCTATTAGGGTCTTTGCAATTCCTCAACTCTACCCACAGAGATTCTATGCCTTCTGACCCCATATCACTTCTTGCTAGCAATTAAACTTCATTCCTTACTAACAATGCAATCCCGCCCCCTTTGTCCATCTGCCTGTCCTTCTGATAAGAACTCAGTAAGAATTTAGCAACACCAATTTATAATCCAACCGATTTAGTTGATAGTAAAAAAGCGAGCTTTCGACTCCTGTGTCTTCTTCAGGCAGATGGCATTTGCCTGAAGAAGACACAAGAGTCGAAAGCTCGCTTTTTTAGTATCAAATAAATCGGTTGGATTATAAATTGGTGTTGCTAAATTCTTACTGAGTTCTTACCACCCCAATCCAACGCCGGCATCTGTACATCATGACTTCTGATAAGACACATATCCTTGGATATTTAGATCCCAGCCCTGATTCCCTATCATTCCAGCCAATTTCAATGTGCA
Source organism: Sphyrna mokarran (assembly GCA_024679065.1). Taxonomy (NCBI): domain Eukaryota; kingdom Metazoa; phylum Chordata; class Chondrichthyes; order Carcharhiniformes; family Carcharhinidae; genus Sphyrna; species Sphyrna mokarran. Next base: position 3,396,580 of record JAGIQG010000002.1, read on the forward strand.
CAACAAGTTCATTTACCTCAGCCCGTATACTGTGCATATTTAGATACACTGTCAGTCCTGCATTGACCACGTCCTATCTCATATTTAATCCATCCTTCCCCTCATCCCTCCTCAGAGCTGTAGTTCCCTCTCTAACCAAAGTTATCACCACTCCCTCCCTTCCTGCAGCTCCTTATCTTGATCCAGCCGCTGGAGATTGGTTTTTTTTAAGAGTTATCGGGTGAAATATCTTACTCTAACCATATACACCCAGTTCCCAACTCCTCAATCTGTCTCTGCCTCACTCAGACATGGTCTCCTGTCTCCCCGTCTGCCTCTTACTGTCCGTGTGGTTTGATGAACCAGTATCCTATAACAATCATCTGATGATTCACTCACTCGTTTAACTTCCATAACTGTTTTAAGATAACTGTTTTAAGTTTGAAGTTTATTTATTAGTGTCACGAGCAGGCTTACATTAACACTCCAGCACCTGTTCAGTTACACCAAAGGAGAATTTAGCACAGCCAATGCATCTAACCAGTATGTCTTTCAGATTGTGGGAGGATACCAGAGCATCTGGAGGAAACCCACTCAGACACAGGAAGAATGTGCAGACTTCACACCAAAGTTTCCCTGGTGTTGTAAGGCAGCAGCACTAACCCACTGTGCCAGCGTGCCGTGTGCCAGCGTGCCGTACGCCGGCGTGCAGTCCCTTCCACTGAAGCCAGTGCGTAAAAGGGACACCACCAGCTCAAAGATAACAGGGAATCTCCCAAACGATTGGCTGCTTCCACTGGGAATCAAACATGGATGCTGATGGTGGAGGATTCAGTGACAGAAATACTATCGGAGACAGGAATACCATCAGAATGGGAATATCATCGGAAACAGGAATACTATCAGGAATGGGAATACCATCAGAGACAGGAATACCAACAGGGATGGGAATATCATTGGAGACGGGAATACCATTGGGGACATTGATACTATTGGAGATTCGGAGACGGGAATACCAATGGGGATTTGGAGTCGGGAATACCATCAGAGCTGGGAATACCATCAGAGTTGGGAATACCATTGAGGATTCGGAGTCAGGAATACTATTGGAGATGGGAATATCATCGGGGATTAGGAGTCAGGAAAACCATCAGCGATTCAAAGACGGGAATACCATCGGGGATACGGAGTGGGGAATACTATTGGAGTTAGGAATACTATCGGAGATTCGGAGTGGGGAATACTATCGGAGACAGGTAGACTCTCTCTTGTTGGAGCTGCTCATTGTTTAGCATTTGGGCTGCTGTCAGATTGCAGAGGGAATTCAGCCCATCATGCCTGCCCTGGCTCTCTGAATGCAAAGTTTTCACTCTCCCAGCTTCTCCCAATAATGTTACAGATATCAACACATCAGCCCTGCTGCATTTCTGGTTTATTCATTGATGGGACACAGGAGTAACTGGCTAGGCCAGAATTTATTACCCATTCCTAGTTGCCCCTTGGAGGGCAGTTAAGACTCACCCACATTGCCTTGGCTCTGGAGTCACATATAGGCCAGACTGGGGTAAAGACAGCAGATTTCCTTCCCTAAAGGACATTAGTGAACCAGATGGATTTTTTCAAGAATTGACAATGGTTTCATGGTCATTATTAATTACTTCTCTCTCTTTCCTATCTCTCTCCAGCTCTCTCTATCTCTCCCCCTCCCTCTCTCCCTCTCTCTATCTTTTTTTCTGTCTGTCTGTCTGTCTCTCTCTCTGCATCTCTCTTTCTCTCTCTCTCTCCCCCTCTCTCCCTCTCTCTCCCCCTCTCTCCCTCTCTCTCCCCCTCTCTGTCTCCCCCCCTCGCTCTCTCTGTCTCACTGATTTCACACAGTAACATCTATATTCTTTCTCCCTCTCCTTGCCCTAGGTAATATCCGAGTGTTGTGCAGAGTTAAGCCAGCAATTGAGTGTAACCAGCCTGAGGGCAGTAATCTGGTGGTGATTAACACAGACCCAAACACAGACTGCCGGATCAGGACGATGTACAAAGGCAAAACACGGACCTTCGAACTGGACAAGGTGTTTCCATCGCAGGCGACCCAGGAGGAGGTAACAGGCAGTGCTGGGGCAGAGTGTTCTAATCACATCTCAAACAGCACTAACAGGAGCAGTGATTGGTTTGTCTGTATAAGGTGTTGGTTACAGTTCAGAATGTCTCAATGAAATCATTGTCCGGTCAACTACACAGGTGGAATTCCCCCAAAAATGGACTGAATTTGTGTGAACATGGGTATCATTGATACTGGTTTTCTCAGTGGGAGTTCAGACAGGAATCTCTCACACTCTGTGCAGTGCAGAGCACCCCACCCCCACTCCTCCCCGGGTGAATATCACTAAAAGCTCGGGGAGGGGCAGGGCCTATTCCCGCTGGACAGGCCGGAGTTCTGCACACGCGCAGAGGCCCCAAACTGTCAGCTTCCCGTTTCGTGGCCAGTTCAATCACTGGCTAGCCCCGGAACCCCCACAGTACTGACCCCCCCCCCCCCCAACATTACCCCCCGCCCCCCCCTCCCCCACCATTGCTCGATCGTAACCCCTGACTATTCCACTACCCCCGCATCTCAGATCTCCAGCACCCCTCCCCTCCATAACCAGCAGTGACAATCTCCCCCCCAACCCCCCCATTCACTGGCTGACCACACCCGCCCCAGTCCACCCCAGCGGACCAACTCCTTAGGGAGCCCCGATTGTCCCCCCCCCCCCCGCCCACTTCATTCTAGCAAGCTTGTCCCTGAAAGCGGAGATTAATCCCCATTGGCGTGAAACATGGGGTGGTGGGAGATGCTAGTGGGTCTGGAGAATTCAGTCCCGGGGCTGCTGATAGCATTTTAATGTAAAATACTACTGAAATGCTAGTCCCGCCTCCCAGCCGATATCTCCGGATCTGGGAATGCTCACAGGAATCCTGCAATTCCCCCAGCCCGTTACGCTAAAACAATAGAACATAGAACACTACAGCACAAACAGAACACTACAGCCCTTCGGCCCACAAGTTGCACTGATCATATCCCTACCTACCCGGCCTATCTATAACCCTCAATCCCATTAAATCCCATGTACTCATATAGCACAGCAGATAGGGGAATTGCTGCCATTCTCTTCATGAATAAACTGGGACTTTTTTCTCTGAAGCTTAAGAGGCTGAAGAGTGATCTTATAAAGGTCTATAAAATAATGAGGGGCACAGATCAGCGAGATAGTCAATATCTTTTCCCCAAAGGTAGGGGAGTCTAAAACTAGAGGGTATTGGTTTAAGGTGAGAGGGGAAAGATACAAAAGTGCCCAGAGGGGCAATTGTTTCACACAGAGGGGATGAGTATCTGGAACAACGTGCCAGAGGTAGTGGTAGAGGCGGGTATAATTTTGTCTTTTAAAAAGCATTTAGATACATGGGTACGATGGGTATAGAGGGATATGGGCCAAATGTGGGAAATTGGGATTAGCTTCGAGGTTTTAAAAAAGGGCAGCATGGACGTGTTGGGCTGAAGAGCCTGTTTCAAGATGTAAACTCTATGATTCATAGAATCCCTACAGTGCAGAAAGAGGCCATTCAGCCCATCGAGTCTGCATCAACCACAATCCCACCCAGGCCCTACCCCAATATCCCTTCATATTTTACCTACTAATCCCTCTAACCTACACATTCCAGGACAGTAAGGGGCAATTTTAGCACGGCCAATCAACCTAACCCGCACATCTTTGGACTGTGGGAGGAGCACCCAGAGGAAACCCACTCAGACACGAGGAGAATGTGCAAACTCCACACAGACAGTGACCCGAGCCGGGAATCGAACTCAGGACTCTGGAGCTGTGAAGCAGCAGTGCTAACCACAGTGCTACCGTGACTCTACGTCCCTGCTCTGCTTCTTTTCCCAATTCTCTTCAATCCATACCCCTCTGGTTACCCACCCTCCTGCTCAATCAGCAATCCATTTGATCTCCCAGTATCCTCTGTTCAAAGGACAATTTAGAAGCAAATCAGAGTGAAATCCAGAATTGGAAAGTTCTGGAAAGACTCAGCTCCTGTGGAGAGAGCACAGTTCATGTTTCCAGTCTGTCTGACTCTCCTTCAGAATGTTCCAGCACAATTCTCTCCTTCAATGTGATGCTCACATTGTGCTCGTTTCTCACTCGGGGAAGGTCACAGATTCCAAAATTGTAAACACTCACTGCAGAAGAATCTGTCCTTCCAAACGTAGGCCGCTGGAAAACTGTTCGAAACCCAACTGTTTTGTCTGTAAAGCTTCTCACCCGAATCTCTGCACTCTGTACAATACAGAGGTCCCAGTTCGGGAATATCAGTAAAACACGGGGCCTATCCGTGCCGGGGTTTGATAGAACAAAGAACAAAGAACAAAACAGCACGGGAAACAGGCCCTTCGGCCCAACGAGCCCGCGCCGCCACCCCGATGTTCCCACCTCTACCCGTGATCCCTGTCAATGTTTATAGATCTATGGATTAAAAGCCAAATTTGAGACAATTTAGGGAGAATTTGTTTTGCCAATTAGCCTAAGAGCACATCTTTGGGATGTGGGAGGAAACTGGAGCACCCAGAGAAAACCCAAGCAAGCACGGGGAGAATGCGCAAACTTCCACAGACACAGGCCCAAATCCATGTATCTGCACAGCACAGCGATAGTCACTGAGCTGTCGTGTTGCCCATCAAATGGTCCAGGTCAAGCGTAAGGCAGTTGATGTGGTGTATATGGATTTTAGCAAAGCGTTTGATAAGGTTCCCCATGGTAGGCTACTGCAGAAAGTGCAGATGCATGGGATTGAAGGTGATTTAGCAGTTTGGATTAGGAATTGGCTAGCTGATAGAAGACAGAGGGTGGTGGTTGATGGGAAATATTCAACCTGGAGTGCAGTTACAAGTGGTGTACCTCAAGGATCTGTTTTGGGGCCACTGCTGTTTGTCATTTTTATAAATGACCTAGATGAGGGTGTAGAGGGTTGGATTAGTAAATTTGCTGATGATACCAAAGTGGGGGAGTTGTAGACAGCGAGGATGGATGTTACAGTTTGCAGAGGGACATAGATAGGTTGCAGAGCTGGGCCGTGAGGTGGCAAATGGAATTCAATACGGATAAGTGTGAGGTGATTCACTTTGGTAGGAATAACAGGCATATGAAATATAGGGCTAATGGAAGGACCCTTAATAGTGTTGTCGAGCAGAGGGATCTTGGGGTACAAGTACATAGCTCTTTGAAAGTTGGCACCCAGGTTGATAAAGTTGTTAAGAAGGCGTACGGTGTGTTAGCTTTTATTGGTAGAGGGATTGAATTTAGGAGCCGTGAGGTTATGTTACAACTGTACAAAACTCTGGTGCGGCCGCACTTGGAGTATTGCGTACAGTTCTGGTCGCCGCATTATAAGAAAGATGTGGAAGCATTGGAAAGGGTGCAGAGGAGGTTTACCAGGATGTTGCCTGGTATGGTGGGAAGGCCTTATGAGGAAAGGCTGAGGGAGCTGAGGTTATTTTCATTAGAGAGAAGAAGGTTACGCGGTGACCTAATTGAGGCGTATAAGATGATCAAGGGATTGGATAGGGTGGATAGTGAGAGCCTTTTTCCTCGGATGGTGATGACCAACACGAGGGGACATAACTTTAAATTAAGAGGTGGTAGTTATAGGACGGATGTCAGAGGCAGGTTCTTTACACAGAGGTTGGTAAGGGCGTGGAATGCCCTGCCTGCAGCAGTTGTGGACTCGCCTACTTTGGGGACATTCAAATGTTCGGTGGATAGGCATATGAATGATATTGGAATAGTTTAGGTTAGAGGGTCCACTGGCCGGCGCAACATCGAGGGCCGAAGGGCCTGTACTGCACTGTAATGTTCTATGTTCTATGTTCTACACTAATGACGTGAAGCACTAGGATACTCTCAAAAAAAATCCAAGAGCAGTCCTCTCACGACCCATCGCGTGTTTGCCCCTCGTTAGACAACAAAGTGGACCAAAGCACCTATAGGTGGGTGTGCACAGTGGTCCCAATCTGTTAGTCTCCCCGGTCGCTGTGCTGCCTCTCCAGCCCCTCCACGGCATGATCGCGGCCCCCACAGCAATTCTCGGGCCAGCCCTGACCACCCTCCCCCCTGCCCCAGAGCACCCCAATGTCCCTGATGCACCAGCTGATGGTCATTGTCAGTTAACTGCCAAGCATTGTTTGAAATTTAAAGCAGAAAGCTTGATCCTGATTATTTTCCCCCTAATACTGGTAATCTTGTGACTGATCTGATGAGTGAAATGTGAAAAGCTTCAACAAAAGGTCTGTTTATTTGTTGACAGTGGAGGAGAGGTGTTGGAGAGGAGGTGCGATGGGGGGAGGAGAGGGAAAGGGGTGGGGGATGGGAGGGGTTGGTAGTTAAGGAGGGGGAGGGGAGGGACAGAGAGGGGGAGGGGTGGTGTGTGGATCAGATGTTGTGGTGTTTTGGTGTCGGTGAGTGGTCTGGAATGAGAAAACAAGAAAGTTAATGTAGAATTTTCCAGAATTACCAAACCTGGGAAACCCTGGCAGCAACAAATGATGGGATGTTTGGAGGTTGGGGGTGGGGGAGGTTGGTGCTGTGGAGATGTTGCCCATGTGTTTTGGGTTAGTCCCCGGCCCCAGACCCCACTGACTCTCCCTTTACAGCCTGCTCACTAAAATCCTTGTCCTTTCACCCTGCCCCCGTCCTCACCCCTCACCCTCAACCCCCCCCGCCCCCATCCTCACCTTCCCACCCCACACCTTCACCCCCAAATCCCACCCCCATCCTCATCCCTCCCCCCAACTCCCATCTTCCCACCCCCACAACCTCCACCTCCCTCCCCACTCCCCTCCCCAGGTGTTTGAAGAGATTGAGCCCCTCGTCACTTCCTGTATCGACGGATATAACATCTGTATTTTTGCCTACGGACAAACAGGATCTGGGAAGACCTACACCATGGAGGTGAGTGTCAGGGAGGGGGCTGGGGGTGGGCAGCGGTAGTGGGGGGGGGGGCGGTGGGGGGACTTCACACACTGAAGGCTGTGGGTGCCCCACACACACACACACAGAGTGAGGAGGCCCAGGCCTATTGCACCCATCGCTACAACACCACCAACACTCCAATGGTTCCCTGGAGAAGTTCCAGGTGTGGTGTTCTCGGGAATTTACACAATCCGGGGCAGCAGGATTAATGGCCTATTCTACAGGACTGTGTGGGAGATAACTCAGAAATCCGGGATTGGGCCCTGTTCCAAGCACCAGAGTGGAAAGATTCCTTCAGAGGAAGAGTCTGGAATTCTCTCCCAGAAACAGGAAATGATGTGGGATTTATTTGCAGTTGAAAACTGGGATGGGAAGATTATTGATCATTGCAGCAATGAAGGGATTGGGATGAAGGTGGGCCTGTGGAGATGGAGAAGCAAACAGCCGTGATCTTGTTGTATAGCATGTCAAAATAGAACATAGAACATAGAACGTTACAGCACAGAACAGGCCCTTTTGCCTTCGATGTTGCGCCGACCAATTAGGAAAAAGCAATGACCCTCTAACCTAAACCATTCCCTTTTCATCCATAAACTTATCTACTAACCTCTTAAACGCCACCAAACTTCGCGCATCTACAAGTGCAGCAGGCAGGGCATTCCATACCCTTACCACCCTCTGGGTAAAGAACCTACCTCTGATATCCGTCCTATAACTACCACCCCTTAATTTAAAGCTATGTCCTCTCATGCTAGCTTTCTCCATCCTAGGAAAAAGGCTATCACTGTCCACCCTATCTAAACCTCTAATCATCTTATATGCTTCAATAAGATCCCCTCTTAGCCGCCTCCTTTCTAACGAAAACAACCTCAAATCCTTCAACCTCTCTTCATAGGACCTGCCCTCCATACCAGGCAACATCCTGGTAAACCTCCTCTGTACCCTCTCCAATGCCTCCACATCTTTCTTATAATGTGGGGACCAGAACTGCACACAATACTCCAAGTGCGGCCGCACTAGAGTTTTGTACAGTTGCAACATGATGCTGCGGCTCCTAAATTCAATCCCCCTACCAATAAAAGCTAAGACTCCATATGCCTTCTTAACAACTTTATCCACTTGACTGCCTACTTTCAGGGATCTATTGACACATACACCAAGATCCTTCTGTTCCTCAACACTATTAAGAGCCCTACCATTAGCCCTATACTCTACACATTTATTGTTCCTGCCAAAGTGCATTACCTCACACTTTTCCACATTAAACTCCATTTGCCACCTCTCGGCCCAGCTCTGCAACTTGTCCAAGTCACTCTGTAAACTATAACACCCCTCTTCACTATCTACCACTCCACTTCTGGTTCTGAGTTTCCCGTGGGGAATGGGTCAGAGATGTGAGTCTGCCACTGAGGCTGTCATCTTCCATTCCAGGGAGTGGCGGAGGATCCAGGCATAAATCAGCGAGCCCTCCGCACTCTCTTCAGGGAGACACAGGAAAGGAGCGATTCCTGGGATTACACCATCTCTCTCAGCATGATGGAGATCTACAACGAGCAACTGAGGTGCGTGCCCCCCTCCCCGGATAATAACCCCTCCAATAGACTCACTCCACTGAGCCGGGGGAAGAGGAATGAGCTCAGACAGCAATGGGTTCAGGGTCACAAGCTTCCCAAGGGGTCAAGTAGCAGAAAGCCCCAATCAGAAAATGGAGCAGATAATTGAGATGCGCACTACCTTCGCAACACTGAGGGAGCGCTGCACTGTCGGAGGGTCAGTGCTGAGGGAGTGCCGCACTGTCAGAGGGTCAGTGCTGAGGGAGCGCCGCACTGTCAGAGGGTCAGTGCTGAGGGAGCGCCGCACTGTCAGAGGGTCTGTACTGAGGGAGTGCTGCGCTGTCAGAGGGTCAGTGCTGAGGGAGGGCCGCACTGTCAGAGGGTCAGTGCTGAGGGAGGGCCGCACTGTCAGAGGGTCAGTGCTGAGGGAGTGCCGCACTGTCAGAGGGTCAGTGCTGAGGGAGTGCCGCAATGTCAGAGGGTCAGTGCTGAGGGAATGCCGCACTGTCAGAGGGTCAGTGCTGAGGGAGTGCCGCACTGTCAGAGGGTCAGTGCTGAGGGAGTGCCGCACTGTCAGAGGGTCAGTGCTGAGGGAGTGCCGCACTGTCAGAGGCTCAGTGCTGAGGGAGTGCTACACTGTCAGAGGGTCAGTGCTGAGGGAGTGCCGCACTGTCAGAGGGTCAGTGCTGAGGGAGTGCCGCACTGTCAGAGGGTCAGTGCTGAGGGAGTGCCGCACTGTCAGAGGGTCGGTGCTGAGGGAGTGCCGCACTTTCAGAGGGTCAGTGCGGAGGGAGCGCCGCACTGTCAGAGGGTCAGTGCTGAGGGAGTGCCGCACTGTCAGAGGGTCAGTGCTGAGGGAGTGCCGCACTGTCAGAGGGTCAGTGCTGAGGGAGTGCCGCACTGTCAGAGGGTCAGTGCTGAGGGAGCGCCGCACTGTCAGAGGGTCAGTGCTGAGGGAGTGCCGCACTGTCAGAGGGTCAGTGCTGAGGGAGCGCCGCACTGTCAGAGGGTCAGTGCTGAGGGAGTGCCGCACTGTCAGAGGGTCAGTGCTGAGGGAGTGCCGCACTGTCAGAGAGTCAGTGCTGAGGGAGTGCCGCACTGTCAGAGGGTCAGTGCTGAGGGAGTGCCGCACTGTCAGAGGGTCAGTGCTGAGGGAGTGCCGCACTGTCAGAGGGTCAGTGCTGAGGGAGTGCGGCACTGTCAGAGGGTCAGTGCTGAGGGAGTGCCGCACTGTCAGAGGGTCAGTGCTGAGGGAGTGCCGCACTGTCAGAGGGTCAGTGCTGAGGGAGTGCCGCACTGTCAGAGGGTCAGTGCTGAGGGAGTGCCGCACTGTCAGAGGGTCAGTGCTGAGGGAGCGCCGCACTGTCAGAGGGTCAGTGAGGATCTCACCACTTGTCCGTGGTGCCCAGTGTGGAGTTGCTGAGTGGTGTCCAGTGGTACGTCCAGCCCCAGCGCTGTTAGAGCAGTGTGAGGAGAATCGACCACCATCACTCTGCTCGCTATTCCCAATCCTGTTCTCCAATATTCAGGAACAGCCTTCCCATCCCTGTTTCCTCTGGCCAGTCTCCCAGTGAGGTTGTCCCCTTGATCACCTCCGTCTTCACTCTGCTTCCATTCCAGGGATTTACTTGGGAAAGACCCTCAGGAGAAATTGGAAATCAAGTTGAATCCGGACGGGAGTGGCCGCCTCCACGTGCCGGGACTCACACATGTGACTGTCAAATGTTACGAGGAGATTGGGAAGGTGAGACCCCTAGCCGGGATTCAGGATTCCCACCACGATTCAGGATTCCCACAGGGATTTGGACTTCAAGCTGGGATTCAGTAATTCCACTGTGATTCAGGATTCCTGCTGGCATTCAGGAATTCCACTAGATTCAGGATTCGGGATTCCCACCAAGATTTAGGAATTCCACCAGGACTTGAGATTTCTGCTGGGATTCGGGATTCCCGTTGGATTTAGGAATTCTGCTGGGATTCGGGATTCCTGTCAGAATTCAGGAATTCTGCTGGGAATCGGGATTTCAGCCAAGATTCAGGAATTCTGCTGGGATTTGGGATTTCCGCCAGGATTCGGGAGCTCTGCCAGTATTCAAGAATTCTGCTGGGATTTGGGATTCCCGCCAGGATTTGGGAATTCTGCTGGGATTCAGGATTCCCACCAAGATTTGGGAATTCTGATGGGATTCAGGATTCCCGCCAGGATTTGGGAATTTTGTTGGGATTCGGGATTCCTGCCAGGATTTGGGAATTCTGTTGGGATTCGGGATTCCCGCCAGGATTTGCGAAATCTGCTGGATTTGGGATTCCTGCCAAGATTTGGGATTTCTGACAGGATTTGGGAATTCTGCTGGGATTTGGGATTCCCACCAGGATTCAGGAATTCTGGCAAGATTTGGGATTGCGGCCGGGATTCTGGAATTCCACTGGGATTCGGGATTTTGGCCAGGATTCGGGAATTCCGTTGTTCTGTTGGATGCTAATGCCCGTTTCCAGTTGGAGTATTGTGCGCAGTTTTGGTCGCCTCATTATAGGAAGGATGTAGAGGCTATTGAGAGAGTTCAGAGGAGATTTACAAGGATGCTGCCTGGATTGGGAGGCAGGCCTTATGAATACAGGTTGAGGGAGCTGGGACTCTTCTCACTGGAGAGACGTAGGTTGAGAGGCGACCTGATAGAGGTTTATAAAATGTTGAGAGGAATAGATAGGGTGGACTCTCAGAGACTATTTCCCGAGCGGAAATGGTCAATACGAGAGGACACAGATTTAAGGTGCAGGGAAGCAAATACAAAGGAGATGTCAGGGTAGGTTTTTCACTCAGAGGGTGGTGAGTGAATGGAACCGACTGCCGTCGGAGGTTGTTGAGGCAAACTCACTGGGTCTTTTAAGAGACTTCTGGATGAGTATATGGAAAAGAATAGGATAGGGGGTTATAGATAGGTCTGGGGATTGGTAGATGTGATCGGCGCAACTCGTGGGCCGAAGGGCCTGTTTGTGCTGTATTGTTCTATGTTCTATGTTCTATGTTCTATGTTCCCACCCCCGCCCTGGCAGGTGCTGGCTTTGGGTCGCAGGAACCGAGTGACTCAGAGCACCAACATGAACCAGCACAGCTCCCGCTCACACACCCTGCTCACCATCACCGTGTGCGGAACCCACACCAGAACCCAGAGCCGGACAACAGGTACAGAACCGGCTCCCCGGGACCCGCACCCCAAACTGACCAGCCCAACCTGCCAATACCGCCCCGAATTTAAACCCCCCTTACACTGACCCCCTACACTGACCTCCCCAGACACTGACCCCCGGCACTGACCCCCCCGACACTGATCCCCCCGATACTGACCCCGTGACACTGGACCCCTGATACTGAACCCTTGACACTGACCCGCCAATTCCCCTGACACTGACACTCCGGACACTGACCCCCCCCCCCCCCCACCCGCTCCAGGCACTGACCCCCCGACACTCTCATCTCCCAACACTGACCTGACACTGACCCCCCCGGACACTTAGCCCCAGACACAGACTACCCTGAACAATAACCCCCTGGACCCTGACATCCCCAAGGACACTGACCCCCAGGACACTGAACACTCCCCGACACTGACCCCTCCCTTCGTATTCCCCTTCCCCCTCTCCCCCTGCACCCTCTCCCCGCACTCTCTTCCCCTTCCCTCTATCCTCACACTCTCTTCCCTTCCTTCTCCCCCTGCACCCTCTCCCCACTGCCCCTCTCCCGTCTGCACCCTCTCCCACCACACCCTCCCCCTCCACCACCTTCCCCCCCCCACACCCTCAGGCTGGGTGACACTGGCACTAATCAGCCTCTGCTCCGACAGGGAAGCTGAACCTTGTGGATCTGGCTGGATCGGAGCGGGTCTGGAAGTCAGGGGCGGAGGGAGAACGGCTGAAGGAAGCTCAGAACATTAACAAATCCCTGCTGGCTCTCGGAGATGTTATCCAGGCTCTGAGAGCCAAACACAACCACATCCCATTCCGGAATTCCAAACTCACCTACCTGCTGCAGGACTCACTGGGAAAGGGCAACAAAACCGTCATGGTGGTACAGGTATGTGTGGGAGGGTGAGAGAGAGAGAGAGGAGAGAGATAGAGAGAGGGGGGAGAGAGAGAGTGTGTGTGAGAAAGAGTGTAAGAGAATCTGACATCAAGTGTGAGAGAATGTGTGTGTGTGAGAGTCTTGAGAGAGTGTGTAAGAGAGTGTGTAAGAGAGTGTGAGAGTGTACGCATGTAAATATGGAACTACACTGGGTGGATATTAAAGGTGGGAGTGAGGGGGAGAGTGGGATTAGACTGGGTGGGATATTAAAGGGTGCGGGGAGTGAGGGGGAGAGTGGGATTAGACTGGGTGGGGTATTAAAGGGTGTGGGGAGTGAGGGGGAGAGTGGGATTAGACTGGGTGGGATATTAAAGGGTGCGGGGAGTGAGGGGGAGAGTGGGATTAGACTGGGTGGGATATTAAAGGGTGCGGGGAGTGAGGGGGAGAGTGGGATTAGACTGGGGGGTGGGGGGAGAGTGGGATTAGACTGGGTGGGATATTAAAGGGTGCGGGGAGTGAGGGGGGGATTAGACTGGGTGGGATATTAAAGGGTGCGGGGAGTGAGGGGGAGAGTGGGATTAGACTGGGTGGGATATTAAAGGTGTGGGGAGTGAGGGGGAGAGTGGGATTAGACTGGGTGGGATATTAAAGGGTGTGGGGAGTGAGGGGGAGAGTGGGATTAGACTGGGTGGGATATTAAAGGGTGTGGGGAGTGAGGGGGAGAGTGGGATTAGACTGGGTGGGATATTAAAGGGTGCGGGGAGTGAGGGGGAGAGTGGGATTAGACTGGGTGGGATATTAAAGGGTGCGGGGAGTGAGGGGGAGAGTGGGATTAGACTGGGTGGGATATTAAAGGGTGCGGGGAGTGAGGGGGAGAGTGGGATTAGACTGGGTGGGATATTAAAGGGTGCGGGGAGTGAGGGGGAGAGTGGGATTAGACTGGGTGGGATATTAAAGGGTGTGGGGAGTGAGGGGGAGAGTGGGATTAGACTGGGTGGGATATTAAAGGGTGCGGGGAGTGAGGGGAGAGTGGGATTAGACTGGGTGGGATATTAAAGGGTGCGGGGAGTGAGGGGGAGAGTGGGATTAGACTGGGTGGGATATTAAAGGGTGCGGGGAGTGAGGGGGAGAGTGGGATTAGACTGGGTGGGATATTAAAGGGTGCGGGGAGTGAGGGGGAGAGTGGGATTAGACTGGGTGGGATATTAAAGGGTGCGGGGAGTGAGGGGGAGAGTGGGATTAGACTGGGTGGGATATTAAAGGGTGCGGGGAGTGAGGGGGAGAGGGGATTAGACTGGGTGGGATATTAAAGGGTGGGGGGAGTGAGGGGGATTAGACTGGGTGGATATTAAAGGGTGTGGGATGAGGGGGAGAGTGGGATTAGACTGGGTGGATATTAAAGGGTGCGGGGAGTGAGGGGAGAGTGGGATTAGACTGGGTGGATATTAAAGGGTGCGGGGAGTGAGGGGAGAGTGGGATTAGACTGGGTGGATATTAAAGGGTGCGGGGAGTGAGGGGGAGAGTGGGATTAGACTGGGTGGGATATTAAAGGGTGCAGGGAGTGAGGGGGAGAGTGGGATTAGACTGGGTGGGATATTAAAGGGTGCGGGGAGTGAGGGGGAGAGTGGGATTAGACTGGGTGGGATATTAAAGGGTGCGGGGAGTGAGGGGGAGAGTGGGATTAGACTGGGTGGGATATTAAAGGGTGCGGGGAGTGAGGGGGAGAGTGGGATTAGACTGGGTGGGATATTAAAGGGTGCGGGGAGTGAGGGGGAGAGTGGGATTAGACTGGGTGGGATATTAAAGGGTGCGGGGAGTGAGGGGGAGAGTGGGATTAGACTGGGTGGGATATTAAAGGGTGCGGGGAGTGAGGGGGAGAGTGGGATTAGACTGGGTGGGATATTAAAGGGTGCGGGAGGAGGGGAGAGGGGATTAGACGGGGGGATATTAAAGGGTGCGGGGAGTGAGGGGGAGAGTGGGATTAGACGGGTGGGATATTAAGGTGCGGAGTGAGGGGGAGAGTGGATTAGACTGGGTGGGATATTAAAGGGTGCGGGGAGTGAGGGGGAGAGTGGGATTAGACTGGGTGGGATATTAAAGGGTGTGGGGAGTGAGGGGGAGAGTGGGATTAGACTGGGTGGGATTTAAAGGGTGCGGGGAGTGAGGGGGAGAGTGGGATTAGACTGGGTGGGATATTAAAGGGTGCGGGGAGTGAGGGGGACAGGGGGATTAGACTGGGTGGGATATTAAAGGGTATGGGGAGTGAGGGGAGAGTGGGATTAGACTGGGTGGGATATTAAAGGGTATGGGGAGTGAGTGGAATGGGATGAAATTGAGTGGATAATTGCCTTTTCCCCATTTCTAGGTGTCTCCCCTGGTTAAGGATTTGGGTGAATCGATCTGTTCGCTGAAGTTTGCTCAGCGAGTTTGCAAGGTGGAACAGGGTCCAGCAAGCCAGTGTGTGCTCACTCCCGGGACTGACATATCTCCCTGAATCCCTCTCCCATCCCGGAACTGCCCCTCACCAACATTGGACCACTGGCCTGTGATGCCTTCCTTTGCCGAATAGCAAGCCCACAATCCACCACCACCAGAGGGCGTCATCACTGTGTATCCTCAGCAAAACCAAGGCCATACTCCACCAATCAGCTTGTGTCGAGGTCACTCCGAACAGGACAAAAAGGAATGGGGAGGGAGCGAGCTGGGAAGGGTGTACAGGGGGCTGGGGATGTTATACCGGGGGCTGGGGGTGTTATACAGGGGGCTGGGGGTGTTATACCGGGGGCTGGGGAGTGTTTATACCAGGGGCTGGGGGTGTTACGCCGGGGCTTGGGGGTGTTATACAGGGGGCTGGGGGTGTTATACAGGGGCTGGGGGTGTTATACCGGGGGCTGGGGGGTGTTATACCGGGGCTGGGGAGTGTTATACCAGGGCTGGGGGTGTTACGCGGGGCTGGGGGGGTATACCGGGGGCTGGCGGGGTGTTATACTGGGGCTGGGGGGGTGTTTATACCGGGGTCTGGGGGGGTTTATACGGGGGCTGGGAGTGTTATACTGGGGCTGGGGGTGTTATACCGGGGGCTGGGGTGTATACGGGGGGCTGGGGATGTCATACCAGGGTGGGGGGGGGTGTTATACCGGGGCTGGGGGGTGTTATTACGGGGCTGGGGGATTTATACAGGGGGCTGGGGGGTGTTATACCGGGGGCTGGGGGGATTTATACAGGGGGCTGGGGGATGTTATACAGGAGGGTTGGAGGGGTTATACAGGGGCTGAGGGGTGTTATATAGAAGGCTTGAGAAGGGTTTAACAGGGGCTGGATGTTATATAGGGGGCTGGGGAGTTTATTTAGGGGGCTGCAAGTGTTATCGAGGGGCTGGTGTGTAAAACGGGGCTTGGGGGGTTAAACAAGGAGTTTGGGGTAAAATCAGGGACTTATAGGGTTATACAGGGGGTTGGGGGTTACACAGTGGGCTGGGGGGTTATACAGTGGGCTGGGGGGTTATACAGAGGGGTTGGAGGGGTTATACAGAGGGGTTGGAGGGGTTATACAGAGGGCTGGGGGGTTATACAGAGGGCTGGGGGGTTAACAGGGGGGTTGGAGGGGTTATACAGAGGGCTGGGGGGTTATACAGGGGCTGAGGGGGTTATACAGAGGGGTTGGAGGGGTTATACAGAGGGCTGGGGGGTTATACAGAGGGCTGGGGGGTTATACAGGGGGTTGGAGGGGTTATACAGAGGGCTGGGGGGTTATACAGGGGGCTGAGGGGGTTATACAGAGGGGTTGGAGGGGTTATACAGAGGGCTGGGGGGTTATACAGAGGGGTTGGAGGGGTTATACAGAGGGCTGGGGGTTATACAGAGGGGTTGGAGGGTTATACAGAGGGCTGGAGGGGTTATACAGAGGTTGGAGGGGGAGGGGTTGGAGGGTTATACAGGGAGGTTGGAGGGGTTATACAGAGGGTGGAGGGGTTATACAGGGGGGGGGGTTATACAGGGGGGTTGGAGGGTTATACAGAGGGGTTGGGGGTTATACAGAGGGGTTGGAGGGTTTATACAGGGGCTGAGGGGGTTTATTACAGAGGGGGGGGTTATACAGAGGGTTGGAGGGGTTACAGAGGGCTGGGGGGTTATACAGGGGGGAGGGGTTATACAGAGGGCTGGGGGTATACAGGGTGGGTGGGCTGGGGGGTTATACAGGGGGGTTGGAGGGGTTATACAGAGGGGTTGGAGGGGTTATACAGAGGGCTGAGGAATTACTATAGTAGAGACTATGCAGCTGGGTTATTGAGGGGTGGGGATGAAGGGGCTCAATGGATTATTATATAGAAACATAGAAAATAGGGGTAGTGGGCCATTTGGCCCTTTGAGCCTGCTCCACAATTCAAGAGGATCACAGTTGATCATTCACTTTCAGTATCCCACTCCCACTCTCCATATCCCCCGATCCCGTCAGCCACAAGAACCAGATCCAGCTCCCTCTGGAACATATCGAACAAACTGACTCCACAGCTTTCTGTGATAGGGAATTCCACTGGGTTCACATCGCTCTGAGTGAATAAGTTCTCCCTTTGAATGTCTTACCCCTTATTCTTAGACTGTAACCCCTAGTTCTGAACTTCTCCAGCATTGGGAACATTCCTCCTGTATCTAGCCTGTCCAGTCCCATCAGGATTTTATATGTGTCTATGAGATTCTTCCTCAATTTTCTAAATTCCAGTGAGTACAAGCTCAGCCGATCCAATATCTCTTCATCTGTCAGTCCAGTCATTCCAGGAATCAGTCTGGTGAACTCCCACAATGGCAAGAATATCCTTTCTCAGACTCCGAGACCAAAACTGTTCGCAGTACTCAAGGTGTGGCCCCACCGAGGTGCTGTATAACCGCAGCAAGGAATCCTCACTCCTGTATTCAAATTGTCTTGCTACAAAGACCAGCACACCATTAGTTTCCCTCACTGCCTGCTTGTACCTGCACATCAACCTTCAGCAACTCTTTCACCCTGACACCCAGCTCATCTTGCAACTCCCCTCTTCCTAAACTGTTATCATTCTGATAAGAATCTTCCTGTTTTTGTCCCCAGATTGGATAACCTCACATTTATCCACATTATATTACATTTGCTGTGTATTTGCCCGCTCAGCCAGCCTGTCCCAATCACCCTGCAGCCTCTTAGCATCCTCCCCACAGCACACACTGCCACCCAGCTTAGGGTCATCTGCAAATTTGGAGACATTGTATTTAATTCCTTCGTCCAAATCATTCATGGATATTGTAAATAACTGGGGTCCCAACACTGAACCCTGCGATACCCCACTTGTCACTGCCTGCCACTCTGAAAAGGAACTGTTTAGGTTAGGTTTATGGTTTAGGTTAGAGGGTCATTGCTTTTTATATTGGTCGGCGCAACATCGAAGGCTGAAGGGCCTGTTCTGCGCTGTAATGTTCTATGTTCTATGTTTATTCCCACTCTCTGCTTCCTGTCTGCCCACCAGTTCTCTATCCGCGTCAATATATTACCCCTAATACCATCAGCTTTAACTTTGCTCACTAATCTCTTGTGGGACCTTATCAAAAGCTTTTGAAATTCCAGATACACAACATCCACTGGTTCACCCTTGTCCACTTGACTGGTCACATCCAGAAGATTTCTCAAGCACAATGTCCCTTTAATGAACCTGTGCTGACTTGAACCAATCCTGTCACCGCTTTCCAAATGCTCAGTTAATACATCCTTAATAACCGACTCCAGCATTTCCCCATCACCGATATCAGGATAACTGATCTATCATTCCCCGTCTTCCTTTTTTAAAAAGTGGGGTTACATTTGCTACCCTCCAATCCACTGGAACTCTTCCAGAGTGGAGACTGCTGGAAAATGATCACCAGTCTGTCCACTATTTCTAGGGCCAGTTCCTCGAGGACTCTGGAATGTAGAGCATCAGGATCCGGGAACTTATTGGGTTTTAATCCCAGCAATTTCCCCAACATAATTTCCTGACTAATAAGGATTTCTTTCAGTTCCTCCTTCCTAACCCCCGTGTCCCCGAGTGTTTCTGGAAGGTTATGTGTAACCTCCTCAGTGAAGCCTGATCCAATGTATTTGTTCAGCTGGTTTACCATCTCTTTGTTCCCCTTTATAAATTCACCTGATTCTAACTGTAAGGGACCTACATTTCTCTTCACTTGTCTTTTTCTCTTCACATATCTATGGAAGCTTTTGCAGTCAGTTTTTATGTTTTCTGCAAACTTACTCTCGTATTTTTCCTTTCTGAATTAAACCCTTTGTCCTCCTCTGCTGGATTTCTCCCAATCATGATGTACAGATGCCGGCGTTGGATTGGGGTGGTAAGAACTCAGTAAGAATTTAGCAACACCAATTATTAATCCAACCGATTTATTTGATAGTAAATCCGCGAGCTTTCAACACTCTTGTGTCTTCCTCAGGCAAATGCAGTGTTCCAATGTTTCTCCCAATCCTCAGGGTTTGCTGCTTTTTCTGGCCTATTTTTTCTATTCCTCCTCTCTGTCTTTAACATTATCCCTGATTTCCTTTGTTATCCATGGATGAGCCACCTTTCCCATTTTACTCTTACACCAGTCAGGGATGTGCAGTTGTTAAAGTTCAGCCATGTGTTCTTTAAATCTCTGCCATTGCCTATCCACTGTCAACCCCTCAGTATCCTTTGCCAGCTTACCCTAATCAATGGACATCTCATACCATCAAAGATAGCTTTCCCCAAGTTCAGGACCTGAGTCTCAGACTATGTCACTCTCTATCTTAATGAAGAATTCTACCATATTATGGTCACTCTTCCCAAAAGGATCTCACACTACAAGGTTCTTGACATATTGGTCAAGAAACCTATCCCTTATACATTCCAGAAAATCCTCATTCATCACATTGCTACCAGTTTGATGACCCCAATCAAAATGCAGATTGAAGTCACCAATAACTGCTGTACCCTTACTGCACAGATCTCTAATTTCCTGCTTGATGCCATCCCTAACCTCATTATTACTGTTTGCTGGTCTGTACACAACTCCCATTAGTGCATTTTGTCCTTTGGTGTTCCATAGTTCCCCCCATTGAGATTCCACATTGTCCAGGCTAATGTCCTTCCTTACTGTTGCAACGGTACCCCACTTCCCATTTCTTTCTGCCTATCTTTCCGGAATATTGAATATCCCAGGATATTGAGTTCCTATTCCTGGTCACCCTGGAGCCAGGTCTCTGTGATTCCAATCTATTTACTTTGGTCCACCTTGTTGTCTAACGAGGGACATACACGCGATGGGTCGTGAGAGGGCTGCTCTTGGATTTTTTTTGGGGCTTTCCTAGTGCTTCACGTCGTTAGTGTACGCTTGACCTGGACCATTTGATGGGCAACACGACAGCTCAGTGACTATCGCTGTGCTGTGCAGATACATGGATTTGGGCCTGTGTCTGTGGGAGTTTGCGCATTCTCCCCGTGCTTGCGTGGGTTTTCTCCGGGTGCTCCGGTTTCCTCCCACATCCCAAAGATGTGCTCTTAGGCTAATTGGCAAAACAAATTCTCCCTAAATTGTCTCAAATTTGGTTTTTAATCCATAGATCTATAAACATGGACAGGGATCACGGGTAGAGGTGGGAACATTGGGATGGCGGCGTAGGCTCGTTGGGCTGAAGGGCCTGTTTCCCATGCTGTTTTGTTCTTTGTTCTTTATTAATGACTATCTGGGCCATTAATTCATCCAGTTTACACTCCTCGCACTGACACACAGAACCTTCAGACTTGACATTTACTGCCCTTTTACAAATTATGATGTAATTATGATTGCGGTCGGAAGTCTCAGTGGCTATTACAGGGGGGCTGGGAGGGTTATTATCAGGGGGACTAGGGGGCTATTACAGAGGGGCTGGGAGGGTTATGGGGGGACTAGGGCTATTCGGGTTATTATCGGGGGATTAGGGGCTATTACGTAGGGCTGGAGGGTTATTATCAGGGGAACTACAGGCTATTACGTAGGGGCTGGGAGGGTTAATATCAGGGGGACTAGGGGGCTATTACAGGGGGGCTGGGAGGGTTATTATTGGGGGGACTAGGGGGCTATTCAGAGGGGCTGAGAGGGTTATTATCGGGGGGATAGGGGGCTATTACGTAGGGGCTGGGAGGGTTATTAACGGGGGGACTAGTGGTCTATTACAGGGGACTGGGAGGGTTATTATCGGGGGACTAGGGGGCTATTACAGGGGGGCTGGGAGGGTTATTATACAGGGGACGGGGGCTATTACAGAGGGGGGCTGGGAGGGTTATTATCGGGGGATTAGGGGGCTATTACAGGGGGGCTGGGAGGGTTATTATCGGGGGGACTAGGGGCTATTACAGGGGGCCTGGGAGGGTTATTATCGGGGGGACGGGGGCTATTACAAGGGGCTGGGAGGGTTATTATCGGGGGGACTGGGGGCTATTACAATATTGTGGCTGGGAGGGTTATTATCGGGGGGACTAGGGGCTATTACGGACAGGGGGGCTAGGGACTGCTGTTATTATCGGGGGACTAGGGGGCTATTACAGGGGGCTGGGAGGGTTATTATCAGGGGGACTAGGGGGCTATACAGAGGGGCTGGACTAGGGGGCTATTACAGGGGGCTGGGAGGGTTATTATCGGGAGACTGGGGGCTATTACAGGGAGGGTTATTATCAGGGGGACTAGGGGGCTATTACAGGGGGCTGGGGGTTATTATCGGGGGGACTAAGGTGCTATTACAGGGGGCAGAGAGTTATTATCGGGGGGACTGGGAGGCGATTACAGGGGGGCAGGGAGGGTTATTATCGGGGTGACTATGGGGCTATTACAGGGGAGTGGGAGGGATATTATAGCGGGGATTAGGGGGCTATTACAAAGGGACTGGGAGGGTTATTATCGGGGGGACTGGGGGCTATTACAGGGGGGCTGGGAGGGTTATTATCAGGGGGACTAGGGCTATTACAGGGGGGCTGGGGGTGTTATTATCGGGGGGACTATCGGGGGACAGGGGGCAGAGAGTTATTATCGGGGGGACTGGGAGGCGATTACAGGGGGGCAGGGAGGGTTATTATCGGGGTGACTATGGGGCTATTACAGGGGAGTGGGAGGGATATTATAGCGGGGATTAGGGGGCTATTACAAAGGGACTGGGAGGGTTATTATCGGGGGGACTGGGGGCTATTACAGGGGGGCTGGGAGGGTTATTATCAGGGGGACTAGGGGCTATTACAGAGGGCTGGGAGGGTTATTATTGGGGGACTGGGGGCTATTACAGGGGGGCTGAGAGGGTTATTATCGGGGGGACTAGGGGGCTATTACAGGGGGGCTGGTAGGTTATTATTGGGGGACTAGGGGGCTATTACAGGGGTGCTGTGAGGTTATTATGGGCGAAAAGGTGGCTATTACAGGGGGGCTGGGAGGGTTTTATCGGGGGACTAGGGGGCTATTACAGGGGGCTGGGAGGGTTATTATCGGGGGGATTGGGGGCTATTACAGGGGGGCTGGAGCATTATTATCGGGGGGATTATGGGGCTATTACGGGGGGGCTGGGAGGGTAATTATCGGGGGGACTAGGGGGATATTACGGGGGTGGGAGGGTTTATCGGTTGATTAGGGGGCTATACAGGGGCGCTGGGATGGTATTATCGGTTGATTAGGGGGCTATACAGGGGGCTAGGAGGGTATTATCGGTATTAGGGGCTATTCAGGGGGCTGGAGGGTATTATCAGTTGATTGGGGCTATTACAGTGGGGTAGGAGGGTTATTATCGGTTGATTAGGGGGCTATTACAGGGGGGCTGGGAGGGTTATTATCAGTTGATTAGGGGGCTATTACAGTGGGGCTAGGAGGGTTATTATCAGTTGATTAGGGGGCTATTACAGTGGGGCTAGGAGGGTTATTATCAGTTGATTAGGGGGCTATTACAGTGGGGCTGGGAGGGTTATTATCAGTTGATTAGGGGGCTATTACAGTGGGGCTAGGAGGGTTATTACAAGGACTCAGGGGTTTTTTACACAGTGGCACAGTGTGCGGAGGGGGTCTTGCTCCTGGATACAGGTTACTAAGTGAACACTGTGCTGAGTGTGAGTCACGCTGCCCCTATAATGGGAATGGTGTGAACACCACCCAGATAGAACATATGTATATTCGGGATTAGTTGGAAAAATGTATTTTTTGGATCCCTCACTGCCAGATTAGAGGGATTGTTTTGGGATCCAGTTCAGAAACAAAAGGGTATTGACACACTCACACACACTCATACACACACACTCATACACACACACACTCACACACACACTCACACTCATACACACACACACACACACACTCACACCACACTCACACACACTACACACACACTCTACACACACCATACACACACACTTCTACACACACACACTCACACACACACTACACTCATACACACACTCACACACACACACTCACACTCACACTCAACACACTCTCACACACACACTCATACACACACACACTCACACACACACTCACACTCATACACACACACACACACTCACACACACTCACACTCACACTCACACACACTCTCACACACACACACTCATACACACACTCACACACACACACACACCACACTCACACACACTCTCACACACACACTCATAACACCACACTCACACACACACTCATACACACACACACTCCACACACACACTCACACTCATACACACACACACATCACACACACATACTCTCACACACACACTCACACACACAACACACACTCACACACACACTCACACACACACACTCACAACAACACACACACACACCACACACTCACACTCACACACACACTCACACACACACACACTCACACACACACACACTCCACACTCACACACACACACACCACTCACACTCACACACACACTCATACACACACACACACACTCACACTCACACACACACTCATACACACACACTCTCTATACACACACGCCCCACACCTCTCACACACACTCTCACACAACACACGCTCACACACACTCACACACTCTCACACACACTCACACACACTCTCACACACACTTTCACACACACTCTCACACACACACACTCTGACACACACATACACACACACACTGTCACACACGTACACACACACTCACACAGACCCACTCACACACACTCACACACACACACTCACATACTCTCACACACACACTCTGACACACACATACACTGTCACACACGTACACACACACTCACACAGACCCACTCACACACACTCAACACACACATCACATACTCTCACACACACACACTCATGCACACACACACTCTCACACACACTCCACACACACTCTCTACACACACTCTTACACACACTCTCACACACACTCACACACACACACCTACACACACTCAACACTCTCACACACTCTCACACACACTCATGCACACACACACACTCCACACACTCTCACACACACTCTCACAGACACTCACACACACACTATCACACACTCACACACACCACACACACACACCATATCACACACACGGTCACACATACTCTCACACACACTCACACACAAGAAGACTCACACACACACACACACTCTCACACACTCTACACACTCTCACGCACTCTCACACACTCTCACACACACTCACACTCACAACACTCTCACACACACACTCTCACACACACTCACACATATACACACACACATTCTCACACACGTACTCACACATGTACACACATACTTACACACACTCTCTCACACACACTCTCACACACTCTCACACACACTCACACAACACACACTATCACACACACTCTCACACATACTCTCACACACACTCCACACACACACAGACACACACACACACACACACTCTCACACACTCACCACACACACAGACTCACACACACACACACACAGACTCTCACACACTCTCATGCACTCTCACACACACTCACACTCTCACACACACTCTCACACACACACTCTCACACACACATACTTACACACACTCTTACACACACTCTTACACACACTCATACACACACACTCTTACACACACTCATACACACACACACACACACACTCACATACACACTCACACACACACTTATACACACACACACATATGCACACACTCACACACACGTACACACACACACACGCACGTACACATACACACGTACACATGCACACACATGTACACATACACACACACACGCACTCTCTCACACATACACACTCACACACACATACACACACGTACACATACACACACACACGTACAAACCCATACGTATACACACTGGCACTCCAAGAATACCTGATCCCGAATCTCCCAGCTACTCAATCAGGGAGAACCGCAAATGTTGGAGCAAGAGGAGGTCATTCAGCCCCTGGAGCCGGTCCCAGCCAGCTGATTACTGAGTGCTGTGTTAATGCCCAGATTCCCACTGCCCCTGCTGTGAGGATATAATTCCTGGTATCCCTCCTGGACACCCTGGTTCCATGTGAAATCCTCTGGACTCCCCGTCTACCCAACGCCCACATTCCCTCAATGGTGATTCACATCCTTCACACGTCAGAGAGACGGGGGGCGGGGGGGGGAAACAATTGGGAAACTGGGGAACAGAAACTAATCATTATATAAAACTGGGATTAAAAATCTCAGTATCAGTGAGAATGGAACTACCGAGGATTGTCAGGAAGAATCCGTGTGGATCTGTAAAGTGTGGGTCTGTTTCATTCAGCTGTCAGGCTGGGAGTTTGGTGGACAGATCCCTGGCTTTTGTATGGATGGAACTTTCCGGAAACATTTGATGAGGTTCTACGTGAAGCTGCCTCTCCGGCAGTGAATTCCAGAATTTATCCACTCCCTGGATGAAAATGTTTATCACCCATCAAAGGGAATCGAAGCGGGCGGGTGATGGAAATGTCAGTTGGTCTCGAGTGGGATTTTATTGTTTCAGGATAAAAAAGGCAGGAAAATCTCGCCCTTTGTCTCTGTCCCTTCTTTGGCTAATTATTCTCAATCTGTGCCCCTCATTCTCCATCCTTTTCCGAGCAGGAACAGTTTCTCCCGATCTACTCTGTTCAAGCCCCTCATGATTTTAACCATCTCTATCAAATCTCCTCTTAGCCTCTTCTCTTTGAGGAGAACAATCCCAATCTCTCCAATCTCTCCTCACAGCTGGAGTTTCTCATTGCTGGAACCATTCCTGTAAACCTCTCCTGCTCTGTCTTCAATGCATTCACATCCTTCCTATACAGTGGGGCCCAGAGCGGTACGAAATATTCAATACAATAGAACAATACAGCACAAACAGGCCCTTCGGCCCATGAGTATTCTAGCTGAGATTTAACTAGTATCTTGTTTAAGTTCAGCCAAACCTCCTTGCTCTTGTACTCTGTGTCCCTATTAATAAACCCAGAATACTGTATATTTTCATAGAATCTCGGCAGTACAGAAGGAGGCCATTTGGCCCATCAAGTCTGCACCGACCACAATCCCAACCAGGCTGAAAGCGGAGATGAGGGGATTAGCTTCTGAGGAAAGATTGAATAGACTGGGTCTGTACTTATTAGAGTTTAGAAGGTTGAGAGGGGATCTTATAGAGACGTATAAGATAATGAAGGGGATGGATAGGGTAGAGGTTGAGAGACTCTTCCCGCTTAGCAAACATAGCAGGACTAGAGGGCACAGCCTCAAAATAAGTGGGAAGGGAGTTTAGATTGGAGATGAGGAGGAACTTCTTCACTCAAAGGATGGTGAGTCTCTGGAATTCTCTGCCTATTGAAGTGGCGGATGCTTCCTCACTGAATATATTTAAGTCACAGGTGGATAGGTTTCTGATAGACAAGGGAATTAAGGGTTACAGGGAGAAAGTGGGGAAGTGGAACTGATCCACTTCAGATCAGCCACGATCTTATTGAATGGCGGGGCAGGCTCGAGGGACTGGATGGCTCATCCCTGCCCATACAGACATGGGGAGAATGTGCAAATTCCATATCCCGAGCCAGGAATCGAATCCAGATCCCTGGCGCTGTGAGGCAGTAGTACTAACCACTGTGCCATCCATTTAACCACTCTCTCTATCCGTCCTCCTTCCTTCAATGAGCTCTACACATATACCACCCTCTACTCCCACTCCCTGGTCAGAATTTTACCCTTTGTTTTATGTTCTCTCTCCATGTTCTTCCGACCAAAATGCTTCACCCCCTACTTCTCCACCTTGAATTTGATCTGCCTCCTCTCTCCCCGCTCCCCCAGCCGCTGTTTCTGAGGCTGGTTACTCGATTGCCTGAGTTTGGTGTTAGCTGCTGACTTGGAAATGGTGCCCAGTGTCCATGAACATAGAACATAGAACATTACAGCACAGAACAGGCCCTTCGGCCTTCGATGTTGCGCCAACCAATTATGAAAAAAGCAATGCCCCTCCAAACTAAACCATTCCCTTCTCTTCCATAAACTTATCAACTAACCTCTTAAACGCCACCAAACTTGGCGCATCTACAACTGCCGCAGGCAGGGCATTCCACTCCCGAACCACCCTTTGGGTAAAGAACCTACGTCTGATATCCGTCCTATAACTATCACCCCTTAATTTAAAGCTGTGTCCCCTCGTGCTAGCTTTTTCCATCCTAGGAAAAAGGCTATCACTGTCCACCCTATCTAAACCTCTAATCATCTTATATGATTAGAGGTTTAGATAGGTGACATACATCAAATGATAGATATATCCCAGCGGGCGGCTGAGGGGACAGGGGCAACAGAAACTTGTTCAGAGGGTAACAAGTCACACAGCAGTGAAAACGTCAAGTAAGAAGGAGAGTTCCCATTGACTGGGCTCACATTGCTCACTCTAACAGAACGAATCGAGGTGTTAGTCAAGAAGGGATTTGACTGTATCAGGAAGGGAGGAACTGTTCCTCTGGCTGGGGGGAGGTGGGGTAAGGGGGAGGGTGGGGAATCCAGAACAGGGTTGGGGGAGGAGGGAACGGTTATCAGAATCTTAAAATGGGATCCAGTCCATTCCGGGATCACTTCCTGTTGCAAAGAAGAGCAGAGAACTGGAACTGTCTCTCCAAAAAGCCTGTCGCAGTGGGTGGCTCAATTCCAAAGCGAGATCGAGCGATGGTTAGCCGGGGTGGGGGTGGGGGGGGAAGTTTAGGAACCCACGGTGGGTTATAAAGAACAAAGAAAACTAGAGCAGAGGAACAGGCCCTTCAGCACCCCCCCCACCCCCACCCCCACCCCACCAGGCCTGTACCTGGATTGAAGGAGTTAAGATGGATAAAATCTGTCTGAACTGTCTCGAGAGACATATTGTAAAAACCCATCTGGTTCATGAATGTCCTTTAGAGAATCATAGAATCCCTACAGGACAGAAAGAGACCTTTCAGCCCATCAGGTCTGTGCTGACCACAACGCACGTAACCCTAATTTATGTAACCCTAATTTACCCTAGCTAGTCCCCCTGACACTAAGGGGCAATTTTAGCATGGCCAATCAACCTAACATCTTTGGATTGTGAGAGGAAACCGGAGCACCTGAAGGAAACCCACGCAGACACGGGGAGAATGTGCAGGCTCCACACAATCCCCTGAGGTTGGAATTGAACCAGGCTCCCTGGCACTGTGAGGCAGCAGTGCTAACTCACCATGCTGCCCTTACCCAGCCTGGCCTCCGGAGCCATCAGCAACGTGGCTGACTCTCAACTTTCCTCGGAAACTGAATCCACTCTCAGTTATTCAGGTGGGCAGCTCCATCCACGGGATCTCTCACTCCAGAATATCGGGGTTTAAACCCAGATTCGGAATCCCCAATTCCTGCTGTTCTTTATCTGGGAGGGAAAACACTTTGCTGCTCTTTTCTCCGCACTGACCTGTGTTTAACCTCACAGGGGAGATGTCCGAGTGGGGTTCAGTGTGGGTTCCAGGGACAGAACGCTCGATCAGACTATCTCCCTCTGTCCGTGCATGTTTTCATTCCCTCAATCTATTTCTGTCTGTAAACAGAGTTACTCAGCAACTTGTAGCATTAAACCTTTAATAAATAATTCTCAGTAATCTCTCTCTGTGTACCCGATCCTGCAGCTTCTCCTTATTGTGCTGAGACACCCCCCACCCCCCCACAACCGTCTCGGGGCATTGGAGGTGGGGGGGGGTTACATAGATGGCGAGACTGTCACACAGACAGCATTCCAGAACATTCTGTTCCGGAAAGGGGAAGACACTCCCCTGGGAAAGTGGGGAGTCTCTCGGTACTGCTCCCCCCATGGGCCGTGGGTGCCGGGCTCCCAATCGCGGACCCCAGGGAGAGAGAGCGGATCCCGGGGAGTGGGGGTGAATCCAGACCACACAGCGTCTGTCTGTTAACGTCTAACGGTCTGGGAGCGGGGGCGGGGGAATGAGGGGGATAATTTAGTTATTTGAACAAAGATCAAAGAACAAAACAGCACGGGAAAAGACCCTTCGGCCCAATGAATGCGTGCCGCCACCTCGATGTTCCCACTTCTACCCGTGATCCTTGTGCCACAAGTAGAATTACATTGACACTGCAATGAAGTTACTGTGAAAGTCTCCTAGTCGCCACACTCCGGTGCCTGCTCGGGTACACTGAGGGAGAATTTAGCACAGTCAATGCACCCTAACCAGCACGTCTTTCAGACCGTGGGAGGAAACCGGAGCACCCGGAGGAAACCCACGCAGACACGGGGAGAATGTGCAAACTCCACACAGACAGTGACCCAAAGCAGGAATCGAACCCGGGTCCCTGGCACTGTGAGGCAGCGGTGCTAACCCACTGTGTCACCGTGCTGTGAGTGTGTGTGTTTCAGAGGAACATCGGGAGCTGGGTGGAAAGGGGATGGGGCTAGGGCAGAGACTCCCTCCCGTCTCTCTGCAGGTACCTGGTCACTGAGTCAGAGTTTGCAAAGCTCCTCCCCACCGCCCCCCTCCGACACAAACTATTCAATACAACCTGGGGTAAAGGTGTGGGCCAGGGAGAGTTGGCCAGTGGGGTTCATTTGGAAGGAGACAGGACCCCACCCTGGACAGATTCTCCATAACAGACCCCTCCCACCCTGTAGACTGTGAGTTGAGCCTGCGTGTCAAGGAAAGAGGCTCAGTTACTACATTGAGGATACCAGGGAGAGACTGTCTTCATTAATCACTTTAATAATTATCACTCGGCAATACAAAGCCAGAATATTATTCAAAAGAGACGTGTCGCTGAAGTTTTTCATCTTGTACTCATCAGGACAAACACAAGAGTGGCAAATTTCAAACAACCACAACCATTTATCCTATAGGCAAAAAGATACTGATTGGATGGCAAGGCATTGCCATGGAGACCACCAAGCTCCTGAGTAATTCAAAGAGGCTTGGGCGTATACCTTTTGATTGCAGAGGATCTTGCAGAAGCTATCTCTTAATGAGCCCGTTACAAACTGGACAGAACCTGGAGCAGTGACGTTGAGGGGGGAGGCTATCCCTAAGGAAGAACCCTGGGTATGTTGACTACAGGCTGCCAGTGAGACAGGGTGGGACTGTCCCAGGGGTCAGCGCATCAAAGACACTCTTATTGGGGGGGATTTCACGCAGACTGGCGTCCAGATCGAGCCTGGGGTTTGGGGGATAGAGAAGAGAGGGATAGGGATTTAGGGGAAGCAAGGGCCGG
This sequence comes from Sphyrna mokarran, assembly GCA_024679065.1. NCBI lineage: Eukaryota > Metazoa > Chordata > Chondrichthyes > Carcharhiniformes > Carcharhinidae > Sphyrna > Sphyrna mokarran. Next base: position 3,426,872 of record JAGIQG010000002.1, read on the forward strand.
GGGGGCCACGGGGGCAGCCCTGGGACGGAGGGCCGAGGGAGCCCACAGCTGGGAGGGGCCATGGCGTTGGGTGGGGTGTAGGGCGTATGGGAGGCGGGTAGTTCCCAGGGGGGGTGCGGCCGGTCCCTGGGGGTGTCCGACTCACATCCCGAACCCGATGAGCTGGAGAAAGGTTCAGGGCTCGCTCGCTGACCCTGGGAGTCCTCAGCAGGGGCTGCGGAGCGGGCAGAGGGAGGAGGGTTCAGCACCAGGCCAGCCAGTGAGGGGGGGAGCAGGGATCCAGCATTCCCAGTCTGGTCACTCCCTCCCCCTCCTCCTCCTCCCACCGCCACCCACCCGCTACTCCAAGCTTCCAGGGACTGGGTTCCCCGAACCCTCTGCGGACCTGAGTTCCTTTGGCATTTCAGAGCCTTGGCTGGGATTCGGGAGGGATCCACAGTCCAGGAATTCCCTTTGCTCCTGGGATTGTCCGGATCCTTCAGCACCTGAAACAGGAGAAACCAACCAATCAGCAATCAGTCCAAAAGCCACAGACTGCAGATAGTAAGGGTTTGCGGGGGTGGGGGGGGGGGCTAAATGTGCGGGGGGTTCCGCACATTTCACCACTCGCATAAGCTGGACCTTCCCACAGGCTGGACGAGCCAGACCATAGAAAGCATTCTTTCTGGTTGTATCACAGCTTGGTCTGGGCTCCTGCTCTGCCCAAGATCACAAGGAACTACAAAAGATTATGAAAGTAGCCCAGTCCATCACACAGACCAGCCTCCCATCCACTGACTCCATCTACACTTCCCTCGACAAAACAGCCAGAATAATTAAGGACCCCACGCATCCCGGACATTCTCTCTTCCACCTTCTTCCATTGGGAAAAAGATACTAAACTCTGAGGTCACGTCCCGACCAACTCAAGAACAGCTTCTTCCCTGCTGCTGTCATTAAATTGACAGCCTCACATTAAGTTGATCTTTCTCTACACCCTAACTATGACTGTAACACTACATTCTGCACTCTCTCCTTCTCTATGACTGGTATGCTTTGCCTGTATAGCGTGCTGTTATTTGTCACTGTATGTAATACATGTGACACTAATGAATCAAATCAAATACATTCCTCGGATCACCCAACATTCCCACTGCTTGAATATTCTGGAAATTCCCACCACCCAGATATTCCTGACACACTCACCGGAGCATGCTGGAAAATGCCAACCTGGAAATCAGAAATAAAATCAGAAAATACTGGAAATACTCAGGGAGTCAGGCAGGGTCACTGTCCATCCCTAATTGTCCCTTCAGAAGGTGCTGGGGAGCTGCCTTCACTGTCCATCCCTAATTGTCCCTTCAGAAGGTGCTGGGGAGCTGCCTTCACTGTCCATCCCTAATTGTCCCTTCAGAAGGTGCTGGGGAGCTGCCTTCACTGTCCATCCCTAATTGCCCCTTCAGAAGGTGTTGGTGAGCTGCCTTCACTGTCTATCCCTAATTGTCCCTTCAGAAGGTGTTGGTGAGCTGCCTTCTTGAGCCGCTGCAGTCCCTGAGATGTAGGTACACCCACAGTGCTGTTCGGGAAGTCAGTCGAGAGAGTGAGCCAGCCCTACCTTGATGAAGCAGTCATTTGCTGAGAGGTTGTGTCTGACTGAGTCCTTCCAGCCATGGTATTCGCTGGTGGAGAACGGGGAGAGTCGGCTGATGGCCTGCAGAATCTGGAAACACAAGACACACCCACACAGTCACTCAAAATGTCCGCACGCTCTTATTCCCAACGGATAAACTCCCAGCGTTCATTACAGCAGAGTGGGGGAGAGGCCGAGGGTCTCTAAGGGGGAGTGGGGTCTCTGGGAAGGCTTTGGGGGTCTCTGAGGAAGGTGAAGGTTTCTCAGGGAGCTGGAAGTCTCTGAAGGGTGAGGGTCTGTGAGGAGGGGTGGGGGGTTTCTGAGGGGGAGAGGCTCTCTGAGCCAGGTGTGAGAGTCTGAAGGGGGGGTGGAAGTCTCTGAGGGAGGTGAGAGTTTTTGAAGGAGAGAGGAGGCCTCTGAGGGGGGTGGGCTTTTGGGGGGACAGAATGTCTGAGGGGGCGGGGGCCTCTGAGGGGAGGTGGGGGTGTCTGAGGGGGGTGGGGGTCTCTAGGGGGGGAGGTGAGGGTCTCTGAGGGAAAGGTGAGTAACTCTGAGAGGAGGTGAGTGTCTGTAAGGGAGGGGGGGGTGCCTGGGGGGGGTGGTAAGGGTCTCTATGTTGACAGGTTTTGGATAGAGAAGAAATAGGCAGGGTGGGGGGTTGAGATTAGTTACAATCTCACTGATTGGTGTATCTTCAGTGCTCTTCTTCTACGGCATTTATATCTTTGCTTCGATAAGGAGACTAAAATTGCATACAATATTCCAGGTATGGTCTCGCCAAAGCCCTGCAAAGCTGCAGTCAGACATCCTTGCTTCTGTACTCAAGTGCTCTTGCAATGCAGGCCATCAGACCATTCATCTCCCTATCTGCTTGCTTTCAGTGACTTGTTCTCAGACACCCAGTCCCTTTGTATGTCAACATGTCCCAATCTATCACCATTTAAATAATACTCTGCCATTCTGATGTCCCATCGAAAGTGAACATAGAACATTACAGCGCAGAACAGGCCCTTCGGCCTTCGATGTTGCGCCGACCAATTAGGAAAAAGCAATGACCCTCTAACCTAAACCATTCCCTTTTCGTCCATATACTTATCTACTAACCTCTTAAACGCCATCAAACTTGGTGCATCTAAAACTGCCGCAGGCAGGGCATTCCATACCCTTACCACCCTTTGGGTAAAGAACCTACCTCTGACATCCGTCCTATAACTACCACCCCTTAATTTAAAGCTATGTCCCCTCGTGCTAGCTTTCTCCATCCTAGGAAAAAGGCTATCACTGTCCACCCTATCTAAACCTCTAATCATCTTATATGTTTCAATAAGGTCTCCTCTTAGCCGCCTTCTTTCTAACGAAAACAACCTCAAATCCCTCAGCCTCTCTTCATCAGACCTGCCCTCCATACCAGGCAACATCCTGGTAAACCTCCTCTGTACCCTCTCCAATGCCTCCACATCTTTCTTATAACGTAGGGACCAGAACTGCACACAATACTCCAAGTGCGGCCGCACTAGAGTTTTGTACAGTTGCAACATGACGTTGCGGCTCCGAAGTTCAATCCCCCTACCAATAAAAGCTAAGACTCCGTATGCCTTCTTAACAACCTTATCGACTTGATTGCCAACTTTCAGGGATCTATGCACATATACACCAAGATCCCTCTGTTCATCAACACTATTAAGAGTCCTACCATTAGCCCTATACTCTACACATTTGTTATTCCTGCCAAAGTGAATTACCTCACACTTTTCCACATTAAACTCCATTTGCCACCTCTCGGCCCAGCTCTGCAACTTCTCCAAGTCTCTCTGCAAACTATAACACCCCTCTTCACTATCTACCACACCACCAACTTTAGTGTCATCCGCAAATTTACTAATCCATCCTTCAATACCCTCATCCAGATCATTTATAAAAAAATTACAAACAGAGTGAATACTTTCACATTTATCCAGGTTATGCTACATCTGCCACTTGTGTTCTCCCAACCACTCAACTTGTCAAAATTACCCGAAAGCATTTTCACATTCTCCTCATTACTCACATCCCATCAAAGTTTACGTTGTCAGGAAACTTGGAAGTATTACATTTGGATCACTCATAGCCTAAGCACTGATTCCTGTGGGATTCACTAATCACTGCTTGCCACTCAGAAAAAGATCCATTAACCTCTATTTTTCCAATAATATCACTTTCCTATAATTCTGCCTCACTTCCTTAGTATTTCTGGGAAATCACAGAATCCTGACGGTGCAGGAGGAGGCCATTCCTAAGAACATAAGAACTAGGAGCAGGAGTCAGCCATTTGGCCCCTCGAGCCTGCTCCACCATTCAATAAGATCATGGCTGATCTTTTTATGGACTCAGCTCCCCTTACCCACCCACTCACCATAACCCTTAATTCCTTTACTGTTCAAACATTTATCCATCCATTCGGCCCATCAAGTCTGCACTGACCACATTCCCCCACCCAGGCTCTATTCCCGTTACCTCATATATTTACCCTGCTAATCCCCCTGACACTAAGGGGTAATTTAACACGGCCAATCAGCCCAACCTGCACATCTTTGGACTGTAGAAGGAAACCGGAGCACCCAGAGAAAACCCACACAAACACGGGGAGAGTGTGCAAACTCCACACAAACACAGGGAGAGTGTGCAAGCTCCACACAAACACGGGGAGAGTGTGCAAGCTCCACACAGACATGGGGAGAGTGTGCAAACTCCACACAAATACGGGGAGAATGTGCAAACTCCACACAGACACGGGGAGAGTGTGCAAACTCCACACAAACACGGGGAGAGTGTGCAAACTCCACACAAATACGGGGAGAATGCGCAAACTCCACACAGACACGGGGAGAGTGTGCAAACTCCACACAGACACGGGGAGAGTGTGCAAACTCCACACAAACACGGGGAGAATGTGCAAACTCCACACAGACACGGGGAGAATGTGCAAACTCCACACAGACACGGGGAGAGTGTGCAAACTCCACACAGACACGGGGAGAGTGTGCAAACTCCACACAGACACGGGGAGAATGTGCAAACTCCACACAGACACGGGGAGAGTGTGCAAACTCCACACAAACACGGGGAGAGTGTGCAAACTCCACACAGACACGGGGAGAATGTGCAAACTCCACACAGACACGGGGAGAATGTGCAAACTCCACACAGACACGGGGAGAATGTGCAAACTCCACACAAACACGGGGAGAGTGTGCAAACTCCACACAAACACGGGGAGAGTGTGCAAACTCCACACAGACACGGGGAGAAGTTATTGTATCTTCCTCAGTGAAGATGGAACTGAGGTTGTTGTTTATTTGCTCTGTTATTTCCTGATTTTTTTTAATTAAAATATTCCTGTTTTGAACTGTAACAGACAACATTTATTACCCATCTCTAATTGCCCTTCAGAAGGTGTTAGTGAGCTGCCTTCTTGAGCTGCTGCAGTCCCTGAGATGTAGGTACACCCACAGTGCTGTTAGGGAGGGAGTTCCAGGATTCTGACCCAGTGACAGTGAAGGAACAGTGATATATTTCCAAGTCAGGATAGTGAGTGACTCGGAGGGGAATCTCCAGGTGGGGATATTCCCAGGTATCTGCTGTCCGTGTCCTTCTAGATGGAAGTGGCCGTGGGCTTGGAAGGTGCTGCCTTGGTGAGTTGCTGCAGTGCATCTTGTAGATGGTACACACACCTGTCACTGTGTGTTGGTGGTGGCGGGAGTGGATGGTTGTGAATGGGGTGCCAATCAAGCAGGGCTACTTTATCCTGGATGACCATTGAATCATAAAGCACAGAAGAAAGAAACCCTTCAGCCCATCGAGTCTGCACCAATACAGTAAAAACACCAGACTCCCATTTCCCAGCACTTGGCCCTTATCCCTGAATGTTATGACGTGCCAAGTGCTCATCCAGTTACCTTTTAAAGGATATGAGACATCCTGCCTCCACCACCCTCCCAGGCAGCGCATTCCACATCCTCACCCCCTCTGAGTGAAAAACATTTTTCCTCACACCCCTCTAAAGCTCCTGCCTCTCACCTTGAACCAATGTTCCCTCATAACTGACCCTTCAACTAAGAGGAACAGCTGTTCCCTTTTCATCCTGTCCATGTCCCTCATAATCTTTACACCTCGATCAGGTCACCCCTCAGTCTTCTCTGCTCCAATGAAAACAACCCAAGCCTATCCAATCTCTCTTTATAATTGAAATGTTCCATCCCAGGCAGCATCCTGGTGAATCTCTTCTACACCCCCTCCAGAGCAATCACATCTTTTCGATAATTGGGTGACCAGAACTGTACACAGTACAATCTGTGGCCTCACCAAAGTTCTAGACAACTCCATCATGATCTCTCTGCCTTTGTAATCTATACCCCGATTGATAAAGGCAAGTGTCCCATATGCCTTTTTCACCACCCTAGTAACATACCCTTCCACCTTCAGAGATCTGTGGACAAACACGCCAAGATCCCTTTGTTGCACAGAACTTCCTAGTGACCGACCATTCATTGAGTACCATTCATTGAGTACCATTCATTGAGTACTCCCATGTCAGATTCCAAAGTGCATCACCTCACATTTTTTAGGGTTAAATTCCATCTGCCACTTATCTGTCCATTTAACCATTCTGTCTATATCCTCCTGTAGCCCAAAACACACACACACAAACACACATATACACTGTCTCTCACACACAAACACACATATACACTGTCTCTCACACACACAAACACACATATACACTGTCTCACACACTCACACACACACAAACACACATATACACTGTCTCTCACACACACACACACACAAACACACATATACACTGTCTCTCTCACACACACACACACACAAACACACATATACACTCTCACACACAAACACACTCTCTCTCACATGCTTTCTCACACACACTCTCACACACACTCACACGCATTCTCTCTCTCACACACACATTCTCTCACACACACTTTCTCATACACTCACACACTCACACACACTCTCTCTCACACACACTCTTTCACACACACACACACAAACACTCTCTCACACACTCTCTCTCACACTCTCTCACACACACTCTCACACACACTCACACGCATTCTCTCTCTCACACACACATTCTCTCACACACTTTCTCATACACTCACACACTCACACACACATTCTCTCACACTCTCTCTCACAACTCTCTCACAAACACTGTTTCACACAATCTCTCATACACTCTCACACACACTCCCTCTCACACACTCTCTCTCTCTCTCACACACACACACACAAACACACACACACACACTGGCTGGGTTGGTGACAGTGGGGTTGGGTGAGTGGGAGTTGGGGGGTGGGTTTGGGTTACAGTTTGGATGGAACACCAGGTCCAACGGGCTGAATGTTCGGAATACTCACAACATCCTGGGATTCTGGATTCACTGTGTGATTGGGAATCTCTTACCTGGGACAGAGTCTGCTTTCTCTCCGGAGAGTTGAGGATGACCATTGCAATCAGTGCCAGGTATGAGTAGGGGGGTTTCGGGTGTCGCCGGTAGTTCTTCCTTTTGGTGGTCACTCTTTGTTTGTACCGGCCGGCTTCGCAGGGATCAGGCTCCCCGGGATCCCCCTTCTCCTTCGGAGTGATGTCCAGTTCTGGTGGGCACTGGCTGGATGGCACCAAGCTGTCCCTGACCCTCTCCACAGAGCTCATCCTAACGGGGAGGGGACTCGCCAAACCCCCACGTCCTCCCCCTGAACCTCCCTGAGAGCGGACAGGGGGGGAGGCAGCCAAATATCAAAGCTTCATCACAGGGATGGGGGAGAAAGATTGGGACACAATGCTGGTACTCACTGTGTGAATGAGTGTGAGTGTGTGTGTGTGTGTGTGTGTGTGATGGGCTAGCAGGCTGGGGGGGAGGTTTTGTTCAGTGTGTGGATGTTTGGGGTGGGGGGGGTGGTTGGAATGGAGAATTGAACCTGGTGTGTTCTCCCCACACCCCGGGGGCTTTTATCTGAGTGACTGTGAGGTGGAGCTAAGGGGAGATGGATTTGTACAGTAAACAGTTCACAGCTTGATGTTAACCTTGATATGTAATTAGTTGGAGAGAGAATGGAGGGAGGAACACAGATGTGATAAAGTTCAAAGGTAGCTCAGAACAAATGGATCTTAGTGACAGAGTCCCAGGAATTCGCCCACTGTGATTCCAAAGATATCTTTCCCTCAAATCGATCTGATTCGATTTATTGTTGTCACGTGTATTAGTACACAGTGAAAAGTATTGTTTCTTATTCACTATACAGACAAAGCATACCATTCATAGAGAAGGAGAGAGTGCGAAATGTAGTGTTACAGTCATAGCAAGGATAGATCATGGAATCCTACAGTGCAGAAGGAGGCCATTCAGCCCATCAAGTCTATACCTAACCACAGTCCCAATCAGACCCTATCCCCATTTACCCTAGCTAATTCCCCTGACACTCAGGGGCAATTTTAACATGGCCAATCCATTTAACCTGCATATCTTTGGACTGTGGGAGGAAACTAGATCACCCGAAGGAAACCCACGCAGACACAGGGAGAATGTGCAGACTCCACACAAACAGTGACCCAAACTGGGAATCGAACCCGGGTCCCTGGCGCTGTGAGGCAGCAGTGCTAACCCACTGTGCCACGCAGATAGAACTATAGAACCGTAAACAGCTCAGAAACAGGTCTTTTGGCCCTTCTTGTCTGTGCCGAACCATTTTTTGCCTAGTTCCACTGACCTGCACTTGAACCATATGATGTAGAAAAAGATTAACTTAGTGTGAGAGGGAGGCCAATAGATCAATTGAGTCTGTACCAATAACAATCCCACCTAGGCCTTACCCCATAACCCCACAAATTTGCCCAGCTTATCAGCAGCCATGCCACCTATTTAGACAAATATATTACATTCACCTTCAAAGTTGACGTCAGATAAGGAACAAAGCCACTCAGTTTCTCGCGAGCTGGCACGTAACTAGATTAGCCATTACAGATAATATTGGACGGAGAGGGAATTTCCTCCATCCCAGGACCTTGTGTCCTGAGATAGATGCCAGCTCCAGTGCTGGATCCACACACTCTGCCACAGGTGGGGAAGGTTCAGAGTCATTGTGTTTTACAGCACATAAAGTGGCCCTTCAGCCCATCTTTTCAGTGTTGACCATCAAGCACATTTCTATTCTAATCCCATTTTCCAGAGTTTGGCTCCGAAGTCTTGTACTCTTTAGGTCATCTAAATACTTCTTCAACGTTGTGAGTGTCCCCGCCTCTATCAACCTTTCAGGCAGCGAGTTCCAGATTCTCTGGGGGAAAAAGCTTTACCTCAAATCCCCTCTAAACCTCCTTCCCCGGATCTGAAATCTCTGCCCCCCGTTTACTGATCCCTCTGTTGGGGGGAAGGTCTTTCCCTCCTTGGTGAGATGGGTGGCTGGAATCTGGCCTGCTTCGTCCTCCATTCACATTTCACCTCTCCCTGCGACATTTAGAGTGGTTAGAAATGGCTGGCACTTTGCCAAGATTTCTTCCCCAGAATGGGCCTCTCTTAAAGAGACTCCCACAGATCGGTGAGGATGTTGCATTTTTTCAGGCCGGTATTGAGGACAAAAAAAATTATTGAAACATAGAAACTAGAGGAGGCCATTCGGCCCTTCAAGCCTGCTCCACCGTTCATTTTGATCATGGCTGCTCATTGAATTCAAAATCCCAATTCCCCCCCTGCTCCCCCATATCCGTCAATCCCTTTAGTCGCAATAGCAAAATCTAATTTCGTCTTGAAATCAGGCAACATTTTGGCCTCAACTACTTTCTGTGGGAGTGAATTCCACACATTCACCACCCTCTGGGTGAAGAAATTTCTCCTCACCTCAGTTCTAAAAGATTTACCCCTTATCCTCAAACTACAACCCCTAGTTCTGGGCTCCCCCCACCATCAGGAACATTCTTTCTGAATCTACCCTGTCTAACCCCGTTAGAATTTTATAAGTTTCTCTGAGATTCCCTCTCAATCTTTTAAACTCCAGTGAATATAATCCTAACTGACATATCTCACCTCATATGACAAACCTGCCATCCCAGGAATCAGCCTGGTAAACCTTCACTGTATTTTCTCTATAACAAGAACATCCTTCCTCAGATAAGGACACCAAAATTGCACACGATACTCCAAGCGTGGCCTCACCAATGCTCTGTACAATTGCAGTAAAACATCCCTATCCCTGTACTCAAATCCTCTCACTGTGAAGGCCAACATATCATTTATCTTTGACAGCTTGCCTTCCTGGTGACCACTTACTGTGAGGAAGCTCTTTTTGGAATCTTGTGCTAGGAATGTGGATGACATTACAGCATCCAACCCAAACTTGGGAACGGACACTGGGAAAGTTGTTCCTGAGACAGGATGCTGATATTGGAGTGTCTACTCTGCCATTGAACGTGCAGGAGTTTGCGGAGAGATAGCTGGTGATCTTTCTCCAGGGTTCACCATCTCCACATCTCTGACACATGTACAGAGCAGCTAACGCTGCAGCCAATGATCTCGGTGTTGGGTCGAAGGTCTCTGCATTTGTGAGCACCTCCAAGAAAGACGTACCTGCAGAGGGGTCCACCACAGGGAAGGTCATTGGAAGAGATTGTCTCATTCCCCTTCTTCCTGACACCGCTATCGGGATCAGGGTGTGAGCTCTGTCCATGAAGAGTGGACATGGCTGATACAGCAAAGCACCTCCAAGACAAGCAGCTGTCTTTGCTCCTGGCTGTCTTTGACTTTGCAAACACAAATCAGTAGATTATTAATCCAGAAACTCCACTAATGTTCTGGGCACCCGGGTTCGAATCTCGCCACAGCAAATGGTGGAATTTGAATTCAATTTAAAAAATCTGGAATTAAGAATCTATTGATGATCATGAAACCATTGTCGGAAAAACCCATCTGGGTCACTAATGTCCTTTAAGGAGGGAAATCTGCTATCCTTACCGGCCTGGCCGACATGTGACTCCAGAGCCATAGCAATGTGATTGACTCTCAACTGCCCTCCAAAGGCAACTAGGGATGGACAATAAATGTTGACCCACGCATTTGTGTTCCCAAAAATGAATTAAAAAAATGAGGCATTGATCATTCTAATAGTGATTAACTTGTTATTGGTACAGGTGGTGTGAACACTCTTGCGAGCCATTGCCCAGACAGCAATGGTATTAAGTAACTACGATGTGGAGATGCCAGTATTGGACTGGGGTGGGCACAGTAAGAAGTCTTACAATCACCCAGTTAAAGTCGAACAGGTTTATTTGGCAGCACGAGCTTTCAGAGCACTGTCCCTTCATCAGGTGATACCAAATAAACCAGTTGGAATTTAACCTGGTATTGTCAAGGAGTTGCCCATGTTTGGAGTGAAGCCCTTGCCATGAGGTCCTGTATTTGTTTCTCTGGTAAAGTTGGATGTTTGTTCTGATCTAACCATCAGTTTGGGAGCAAGAGCACTGTGTGAGTGTTCCCGCACCTTCCTTTCCAATCACACCTTTCCCGAGTCGCTCCCAAGTCCGGCATTGAGGAGCATCAGCTTGTCTCCGTTTGGGACAAGTGGTGGAGGCTGGAGTAGATTCCTCACTGTGCTACATCCAGGAGGGGTGTGTGACTGTCCTACACTGTGTCTGGGCTAGACTGAGCCGAATGGTCAGAGATATTTGATTATCTCACCGAGACGGTCAAATAGTTTGTTTTATACGGAGAAGCCAGCCCCGAGAGGGTCAGTGATTTTCCGATTTATCTTCCCAGAGGAAGGTGTGGCCACCACCCAGTGCTTCGATCTGCTCCTTCACTGTCTTGATATTGGGGGATAAGACTGGATAATAAACATTATCTCTGTTGTCCAGTACTTCCCCGGAGCGGAGAAGCTACGACATCTTCTCCGGAGTCTTCAACATATCATTGATGACGATGAACATCTCGCTAGGGCCATCCCCACCCCCCCACTTCTTGCTTTCAGACAACCGCACAACCTCAAACAGACCATTGTTCGCAGCAAACTACCCAACCTTCAGGAGAACGGTGACCACAATACCACACAACCCTGCCCAGCAACCTCTGCAAGACATGCCGGATCATAGACATGGACGACATCATCAAACGTGAGGATACCATTCACCAGGTACACGGTACATACACTTGCAACTCGGCCAACGTCGTCTACCTAATACGTTGCAAGAAAGGATGTCCCGAAGCATGGTACATTGGGGAGACCATGCAGACACTACGACAGCGGATGAATGAGCATTACTCAACAATCACCAGGCAAAACAGTTCCCTTCCTGTGGGCGAACACTTCAGCAGTCATGGGCATTCGGCCTCCAACCTGCGGGTAAATGTTCTTCAAGGGGGCCTTCGTGACACACAGCGCAGAGTTGCTGAGCAGAGACTGATAGCCAAGTTCCGCACACATGAGGACGGTCTTAATAGGGATCTTGGCTTCATGACACACTATCTGTAAACCCCGTAACTTGCCTGGGTTAGCAAAAAACCTCACTTACTGTGCTGTCTGGAGAAAATACACAATTCTCTAACCAATGCTCAGGATTCCCTTCACACACATTGTTAGCCACTTTAACACTTGAATAGCAGGTTAGATGTAAGGATTCTCATTCTAATCAGCAATCTGTAACTGTCTGTGTGGATATGAGTGCTATTGCAGACCAGAACACTGCATTTGCCTGACGAAGGCACATAGTGTCGAAAGCTCGTGGATTTACTATCAAATAAATTGGTTGGATTTAAAATTGGTGTTGTAAAACTTTATTTAATAAACATTGGCCAGTCTGCCATACACACACATCCCGTAAGGAATTTATTAATAAAAACCCGGGACTTTACAGGTAAAATTCATTCGTAAGTTCAGAGGAGTCCCATATTTTGATTGGTTGGTAAGGATCGGCCTTTCCAGACTCCACCCAGAGTTCAAAGTTTATTTATTAATGTCACGTAAATCAGGCTTACATTCACACTGCAATGAAGCTACTGTGAAAATCCCCTAATCGCCACACTCCGGTGCCTGTTCGGGCACACTGAGAGAGAATTTAGCACGGACGATCTCCCTAACCAGGACGTCTTTCAGACTGTGGGAGGAAACTGGAGCACCTGGAGAAAACCCACACAGACACGGTGAGAATGTACAAACTCTACACAAACAGTGACCCAAGGCCAGAATGAAACCTGGGCTCCTGGTGCTGTTAGGCAGCAGTGCTAACAGCTATGCCACCGTGCTGTCCATGAGCAGTACTTTATGAATGGTATGCTTTATCTGTATGGCATGCAAGAAACAATACTTTTCACTGTATCCAAAATACATGTGACAATAATAAATCAAATCAAATAAATATTGGAATAGGAGGATTGAACAGTTGAACACAGGCTGGAGTGTGAGAAATTGGGATCAATGTTTAAAATTAATTTCCCCTGATGTGGATGTTTCTGGTTGGGCCAGCATTTACTGTCTCTCCCTGAGTAGCCCTTGTGCTGCCCCCATTCCAGAGGATTTGTAAGTGTCAATCACACTGCTGTGACTCTGTCAATGTTAGACTTTTAATTCCATCTGCTATGGTAGGATTTGAACCCAGGTCCCCAGAGCAACATCCAACTCACTGGAGTGCTAGTCCATGATAGTACCACTACACCACTGCCTCCCTCGCAGTTAGACTGTAACAGGAGTGTAATTATTGTTCTTTTGAATTGAATTAAATTGATTTATTGATTTGATTTATTATTATCACATGCAGTGGGACACAGTTAAAAGTATTCTTTCTTGCACCTTCAGGAGACAAAGCATATTGTTCATAGAGTGCTCAGTGCTGTTGGGGAGGGTTTAAACTAGATTTTGTGGGGGAGGAGTGGGAAGCTGAGGGGAGATTCAGGTTGCAGAGGGGAGGAATTGACAGTGGGAAACGAAGAAGCATTAATTGATCAGGAGGAGATTTCAGAATTAGTATCGGTGCCGATATAATACCTGGAGATTGTATTAGAATTAGAGTAGGAAATAGCAAGGTAAGAGATGGGATCAGAATAAGGTCACGGGTCGGGGCGGGGGGGGGATGGTGGTGAAACTGACCCAATCAGGTATGTGTGAACATACAGAGTGTAGTTAATGAGATTGGTGAGCTACAGGCTCAGGGTGACAAATAGAACTACGATATTATTGCTATAACAGAGACCTGGCTGGAAGAAGAGCAGGGCTGGGTGTTAAATATTCCCGGGTTTAAGGTGTTCAGGACAGACAGGGAAGGAAGACAATGGAGAGAGTCGTATTGAGGAAAGATGGCATTAGAGAAGTTTATTTATTGCGTCACAAGTAGCCTTATGTTAACACTGCAATGAAGTTACTGTGAAAATCCCCTGGTGACCAAACTCCCAAGCCTGTTCAGATACAGTGAGGGAGAATTTAGCACACCAATGCACCTAAGCAGTACGTCTTTCAGACTGTGGGAGGAAACCGGAGCACTCGGAGAAAACCCACACAGACAAAGGGAGAAAGTGCAAATTCTACACAGACAGTGACCCAAGCTGGGAATTGAACTGATGTCACTGGCACTGTGAGACAGCAGTGCTAACCACTGTGCCACCATACTATTCAGGAACTGAATGTATTATCTCCAGATTAGCAGATGATATAAAGTTGGGTGGGAGGGTGAGCTGTGAAGAGGATGCAGAGATGCTTCAGTGTGATTTGGACAGGCTGAGTGTGTGGGTATGGAAGGTGCAGTATAATGTGGAGTAATGTGAGGTTATCCACTTTGGGAGCAATAATAGAAAGAGAGATTATTATTTGAATGGGTGTAAATTGAGGTGGATACTCAGCGAGACCGAGGAGTCCTCATGCATCAGTCACTGAACAAAAGCATGCAGGTAATAAAACAAGCAATGATATGTTGACCTTAATAGTGAGAGGATTTAAGTATAGGGATATTTTGCTGCAATTGTATATTGTGTGAGTTTTACTGATCTTAACTGAGGAAGGATGTCCTTGCCATAGAGGGAGTACAGCAAAGGTTTACCAGACTGATTTCTGGAATGGCAGGTCTGTTATATGAGGAGAGACTGAGTGGGTTAGGATTATATTCACTGGAGTTTAGAAGAGTGAGAGGAGATCTGATAGAAACTTATAAAATTCTAATTAGATAGGATAGATTCATGTTCCCAATGCTGGAGGAATCCAGAACTAGGGATCAGAACTGAGGAGGAGCAATTTCTTCACCCAGAGAGTGGTGAATGCATGGAATTTGCTACCACAGAATGTAATTGAGGCTAAAACATTATGTGATTTCAAGAAGAAATTAGATATAGCTCTTGGGGTTTAAGAGATTAAGGGATGGGGGGAGAGGGGAAAGCAGGATATTGAATTTGATGATCAGCCATGATCAAAATGAATGGCAGAGCAGGTTCAAGGAGCCAAATAGCCTACTTCTAGTTTCTATTTGCGGGAGTAGGTTTACATCCAGAGAGTGATGGGTGCCAGAAACGTGCTGCCAGAGGAGGTAATGGAAGCAGGCACCATAGAACCCCTACAGTGCAAAAAGAGGCCCTTCAGCCCATGGAGTCTGCACCAAACACAATCCCATCCAGGCTCCACTCCTATATCCCTACATATTTTACCTGCTCATCTCTCTAACCTAAGCATACCAGAATACTAAGAGGCAATTTTGGCATATCCAATCAACCAAATTTGCACATCTTTGGACTGTGGAAGGAAACCGGAGCACCCGGAGGAAACCCACGCAAACATGGGAAGAATGTGCAAACTCCACGCAGACAGTGACCCGAGCAGGGAATTGAATCCAGGTCCCTAGAGCTGTGAAGCGGGAGTGCTAACCAGTGTGCCGCACATTAGCAACATTGAAGAGATATTTGGATGGGTAAATGAACAGGGAGGGAATAGAGGGATACTGACTGAGTAAGTACCCCACTTGGAGTACTGTGTGCAGTTCTGGTCGCCTCACTATAGGAAGGATGTGGAAGCTATTGAGAGAGTGCAGAGGAGATTTACAAGGATGTTGCCTGGATTGGGAGGCATGCCTTATGAAGATAGGTTGAGAGAGCTGGGACTGTTCTCCCTGGAGAGACAAAGGTTGAGAGACGACCTGATAGAGGTTTATAAGATGTTGAGAGGATTAGATAGATTGGATTCTCGGAGGCTATTTCCCAGGGCTGAAATGGTTGCTACGAGAGGACACAGGTTTAAGGTGCTGGTGGGTAAGTACAGAGGAGATGTTAGAGGTAAGTTTTGCACTCAGAGGGTGGTGAGTGAATGGAATCGGCTGCCGTCAGTGGTGGTAAAAGACCCCAACTCGCTGGGGTCTTTTAAGAGACTTCTGGATGAGTACATGGGATTTAATGGGAGTTACAGATAGTTCTATGGCCTGGTGGGTACTGATATGATCGGCACAACTTGTGGGCCGAAGGGCCTGTTTGTGCTGTAGTGTTCTATGTTTAGGGGCAGGAGGTTATTATAGTTTAGTTAGAGCGTCATGATCGGCACGAGCTGCGAGGGCCAAAGGGCCTGTTCTGTTCTTTGTTCAATTCTGGAATCATAGAATCCTATAGTGCAGAAGGAGGCCATTCAGCCCATCGAGTCTGCACTGACCACAATCCCACCCAGACTGTAACCCCACACATTTACGCTGCTAATCTCCCTGATACTAAGAGTCAGTTTGGTATTGACAACCCCCATATCTTTAGAGACAGATGGGTGATTCAGGCATGGTGCTTTAATCCCTGCCATTATTAAAACACTGCAGCTGCTGGAACTCATTAAATGCTGGGGGAGCTGCCAGCCCATTAACCATCCGCCGACAGGTTTTACTTTAAGAGCCTTTAAGGGGCAGGGGAAGGGAGGCGGTCACGTGACCTCCCCCGGTGATGTCACTGACGCCGTTACTTTGGAGATTCTCCATGGTTACTGAGGGCCTGTGACGTAACGGCGAGATTGTAATCGTTAAAACAAAATAGTAATCAGTGTTTACCGACAATTCTGGACCGAGATTCGATAAGGGCAGCCGAGAGAATCAATAAGATAAAAATCACTCCGGATAAAGATTAAATTTAATTTGAGGGGTGGGCAGGGCTGGAATGTGTTGCTAGGCGACGGTTAGCTGTTGCCTGGAGGTCGGGGGTCAACAACGAATAAAACGGATTAACGGGAGCTGTTAAATGAAAGTGTAGAAAACTATAAACGCGTTTGGCAGGAAGCGGAGGAAAGAAGAAGGTTTAAAATGATATTGAGATTTAAATTTGGCGGGCGCGGGGGGAAAGGCCAGGTTCCAAGATGGCGGCGGTTGCTAGGGAACGGGAGTAGGTGCAGCCTGAGGCCTAGGCGGCGCGGGGAGTGTGGCGGTGGGGCCGATCTGCTTCAGGCACCGCTCTCTCCGGATGGGTGCTCAGCGCCGGCAGCGGGCCGATGATGAGCCGGGATGCCGAGCGGAACGCGGTGAGTACCAGAGGCCGGGGAGGCTGCCCTCACTCAGCCCGTCCCGCGGGCTCTCAATCCCGGAGCACACGGCGGGCAGGGAGAGGGAATTTATCACATTAACACCGCAACGAAGTCAGTGTGAACATCCCCTAGTCGCCATGGTAACACTGTGGGTGAGCGCCGCTGCCTCACAGGGCCAGGGACCCGGCTTCCATTCCCCGGGGCTCGGGTCACTGTCTGCACATTGTCCCCGTGTCTGCGTGGGTTTTCACCGGGTGCTCCAGTTTCCTCCCGCACTCTGAAAGCCGTGCTGGGTAGAAAGTAGAATAGAAAAATACAACAGCACAGCACAACCCCTTCAGCCCTCAATGTTGTCCCGAGCTATTCTAGGGTGCGTCAACCGTGCTAAATTCTCCCTCAGTGTACCTGAACAGGCACCGGAGTGTGGCGACTAGGGGCATTTCACAGTAACTTCATTGCAGTGTTAATGTAAGTCTTGCTTGTGTCATTAATAAATAAACTTGTACTCCAGCGCCTGTTGGAGTATACTGACAGTGTAGAATGTAGTGTTATAGTCATAGCTAGGGGTGTAGAGAAAGATCAACTTAGTGTGAGGTAGGTCCATTCAAAAGCCCTGACAGCAGCAGGGAAAGAAGCTGCTCTTGAAACCAAAAGAAAAAATGCTGGAAAATCTCAACAGGTCTGGCAGGTCCATCTGTAAGGAGAGAAAAGAGCTGACATTTCGAGCCCAGATGCCCTTTGTGTTCTTGAGTTGTGTTCTCAGACTTTTGTATCCTTGTCTTGATAGAAGAGAGAAATGCGAGTATGCAAGGTTTGATTATGTTGGTTGTCTTTCCAAGGTATTTCTCGTTAGAAGTGACGTGGAGTTGTCAGCATTGGGGTAGGCACAGTGAATAGTCCAACAGGTTTATTTGGTAGCATGAGCTTTTGGAGGTGAACAGTGCCCTGGAAGCTCGCCTTACAAAATAAACCTGTTGGACTTTAACCCTAGTGTTGTGAGGCTTCTAATAGAAATGGTGCAATTTGAATGGGAAGAGTTGGGATCTGTTTGGGCATGATGGTGATGGAAACCAAGTGGAATTGAGCCCACAATCAGATTAGCCATGATCTTGTCGAATGGCAGAGTTTGAGGGGTTGAACAGTCTATATCCACTCCTGCTTCCTGTGTTTTGTAAAGTGCAACATCCTTGGGATGAAACCTGTTCACATCATCAGTCTGGCTCTACGTGAGAAATATCATCAAATCCTTATATTGCAGAAGGAGACTACTCAGCCCATTGAATCTGTACCAATTCTTACCCAGACTCCACCCTATCCCTATAACCCTGCACCTTTTTCATGGTCAATCCATCTAACCCACACATCTTTGGGCTGTGTGAGGAAACCGGAGCACCCACAGGAAACCCTTGGGGAGAATGTGCAAAGAACAACACAGCACGGAAAACAGGCCCTTCAGCCCAACGAGCCCGTGCCACCATTTTAATGTTCCCACCCATGACCCATGTCTATGTTTGTGGAAATCTGCATTGGAACCAAATTGGGGGGACAATTTGTTTCACCAATTAGCCTAAGAGCACATCTTTGGGGCGTGGGAGGAAACCGGAGTACCTGGAGAAAACCCACGCAACCACGGGGAGAATGCGCAAACTCCCACAGATACCGGCCCAAATCCATGTATCTGCACAGCAACAGTGATAGTCACTGAGCTGTCGTGTTGCCCGTCAATTGGTCCAGTTTAAGCGTACACTTGCTGCATGAAGCAATAGGCTACTCTCGAAAAATCCAAGAGCAGCCCTCTCACGACCTTTCATGTGTATGCCTCTTGTTGGACAACAAGGCAGACGAAGTACCTGTAGGATAAAAGAGAAATGCATCAGTAACATGCACAACTTATGGAATTCCCAGGAATGTCCCAAGGCTCATGATCCCTGTTTAAATCGTCTACTATATCCCTCCATCCCTATTCCACTCATGTGCTTATCAAAGTATTTCTTAAATAACTCCAGAGTACCTGCCTCCACCATCTTACTTGGCAGTGCATTCCATATCCCCACCACCCTATGTGTGAAAAACCTCCCTCTAACATCCAAATTATACCTTACCCCCTCACTCTGAGCCTGTGACTCCTCGTAATATTTGATTCCAACCTAGGAAAAAGCTTACCACTTTTATCTATATCCTTCGTAATCTTATACACCTCTATTAGATCTCCTCTCAGTCTCCGTCTTTCTAAAGAAAACAGCCCCAGTTTGCCTCACCATTCCTTGTAACCCAGTCCTTCCATACCAGGCAGCATCCTGGTAACCTCCTCTGCACTCTCTCCAGGGTCTCCACGTCCTTCCGGTAGTAAGGCGACCAGAACTGGATGCAGTATTCCAAATGAGGTCTAACCAACGTTCTATAGAACTACAAACTCCACATAGACAGTCACCCATGCTGGGAATGGAAGCTGAGGCTCTGGCGCTGTGAGGCAGCAGTGCTAACCATTTGTAGGATCCTGTTTGAAGGTCTTGTGGGGGCTGGGTTGAGGGTCTGGGAGATTTGTGAGCTGAGAGCAATTGGAATTTGAGGTTAGGTTGCTATCACTGTGCTTTTTGTTAGTGATCTAATGATGTTTATAAACCCAACACAAAGTGAATGTTCTGCCTAAGCCTTTGACCATTCTCTCTGGATAACTTGTAAAGGTTAATTGTATGATTATAATTATAGTTTCTTTGATGACTCAGTGTTAAATTTTGTTTAATACACTTTGTCAAGTGTCTGGCACATTATCTGTAATGTTCCCAAATGTTAAAGGTGCTATGTAAGTGCATTATTTGTAATGATGTTTATCCCATGCACAGTGAACTCTGACCTCAGTAATGAATTTAGCATCACTTGAGGATTGTTGCTGAGATGTCAGATCCATGAATGTTATCTGTACTTCATGGAGATTATCGCATTACAGTAATTGTTTCTGTAATACTGTAAAAACATTAATAACTAAACCTGCGGATCTGAATTATTTTCCTGACTTCCTCCTGGCGTTTTTTTAAAGATAAATTTATTTCTCATTTTTAAAGGAATGTGGTGTGCTGGGAATTATTTTTCTTTCTGATTTGGTTTATTATTGTCACATGTATTGGGATACAGTGATAAGTATTGTTTCTTGTGTGCTATACAGACAAAGCATACCGTTCATAGACAAGGAAAGAAGAGTGCAGAATGTAGTGTTGCAGTCACAGCTAGCGTGTAGAGACAGATCAAATTAATGCAAAGTCACTCCATTCAAAAGTCTGACAGCAGCAGGGAAGAAGCTGTTCTTGAGTCGATTGGGACGTGACCTCAGACTTTTGTACCTTTTTCTTAATGGAAGAAGGTGGAAGAGAGAATGTCCGGGATTAATTGTGCTATTTGCCTTTCCGAGGCATTTTTGGGCTGAAGTGGTGCAGTTTGAATGGGAAGAGTTAGGATTTGTTTGGGCATGATGGTGATAGAAACCAAGTAGAGTTGAGCCCACAATCAGATCAGCCGTGATTTTGTTGAGTGGCAGAGCGTGAGGGGCTGAATGGCCTACTCATGCTCCTGCTTCCTGTGTTTTGTGAAGAATGATCACAATGTAGAGATGCTGGCATTGGACTGGGGTAAACACATTAAGAAGTCTCACAACACCAGGTTAAAGTCCAATAGGTTTATTTGTTAGCAAAATCCAGTAGCTTTCGCAGTGCTGCCCCTTCGTCAGGTGAGTGGGGAGTTCTGTTCACAAACAGAACATGTAAAGATACAAACTCAATTTACAAACTAATCGTTGGAATGCGAGCCTTTACGAGTTTAAAGGTACAAAACCTGCCAGATCATTGACACGGATGCCATCATCTCTTGTGAGAACATCATCCACCAGATACACGGTACATATTCTTGCAACTCAGCCAACATTGTCTACCTAATACACTGCAGGAAAGGATGTCCCAAGGCATGGTACATTGGGGAGACCATGCAGACGTTACGACAACGAATGAACACCGCTCGATAATCACCAGACAAGAGGTTGAGTCTTTCTGTTGGGTCTTCAGCAGTCACGGACATTCAGACTCTGATCTTCAGATAATCATTCTTCATGGCAGCCTTCACAACATGTGACAATGCAGAGTCGCTGAGCAGAAACTGATAGCCAAGTTCCGCACACATGAGGACGGCCTCAACAGGGATCTTCGATTTATGTCACACTATCTGTAACCCCCATGATTTGCCCAGGCTTGTAAAATTTCACTAACTGTCCTGTCTGGAAATAATACACATCTCTTTAACCTCTGCTTAACCCTCTCTCCACTCACACTGTCTGTACCTTTAAGACTTGATTATCTGTAAAGACTCACATTCCAACTATTATTTTGTAAATTGAGTTTGTGTCTTTATGTGCCCTGTTTGTGAATAGAACTCCCACTCACTTGATGAAGAGGCAGTGCTCTGAAAGCTAGTGGTGTTTGCTACCAAATAAACCTGTTGGACATTAACCTATGTGTGGTTTTGTAAAGGGCAGCATCCTCGGGATGAAAACTGCTCACGTCGTCAGGATTGTTCTACAGGAGAAATATCATTGAATCTCTATAGTGCAGAAGGAGGCCATTCAGTCCATCAAGTCTGCACCAATTCTTTGAAAGAGAATCTTACCCAATCACACCCTATCCCTGTAGCTCTGCGCATTTCCCACGGCCAATCCATCTAATCTGCATGTCTTTGGACTGTGGGAGGAAACCGCAACACCTGAAGGAAACCCACGCAGACACGGGGAGAACGTGTAAAGCACACACTGACAGTGATGTGAGGTCAGGAGTTGAACACAGGTCTTTGGCAGTGTGAGGCAGCAGTGCTAACCAGTGTACCACTGTTTGGAGGTGGAAACCCTTGTGCTTTTGTATTCTTGTGAAGTTACTCTGGCATTGGTTAAAATGTAATTTAAAAGTCTTGGAGTTCTCTGATAATTCACACCAGTGTGATTCTCTGGTCCATCCAGCAGTGCCTTTCTGCCCACAGGTTACCCACTGATGTGGGGTAAGGCCAGTGGGAATTCCCAGTGCACCCCCACCCCCTCGCGTGTTCCCCGCCAGTGGAAAGTGACGCAGCTGGGAGGCCAGAGAATCCCCACCCCTCTCCAGGAATCTGAACCTGTCAATCTGCAGCATTTTCTCAACATTTCAAAAGCTGTTTTGATTGTGTAAATAAGGAGAAAGGTTTTTCTAGAAGCAGGGGAATCAGTAATCAGATTGAAAAGAATTGGTTTTGAAGCAGAGGAGGAGATGAGAATGTTTATTTACACAGTCATGCTGATCTGGAATATACTGCCTGGCTGGCTGGGGAAAGCAAATTCAGTAATAACTTTCAAAAAGGAATTGCCTTTCTGCACAGCAAGGAGAATGTGCAAGCGAGTAGGATCATTGGGATAGCTTTTTCAAAGAGCCAGCACAGGCACAATGGGCTGAATAGTCTCCTGCACCGTGAGCTATTATGATTCTCCCTCTCTGACTTTGGACAGAAAGATAGAGATTTGTAGGAACTCTGAGTTCAGGAATGAAGGCAGGATGTGCTGGAAAACCTGGCAGCTCTGTGTGGGGGGGGGAGAGAGAGAGAGTTGATGTGTTCGATCCAATATGACTCTTCAATTCCACAGAGTCATATGGAGCTCACTGTTAACTCTGTTTCTCTGTCCACAGATGCTGCCGGACCCGCTGGGTTTATCCAGTGCTTTCTGTCTTTCTTTCAGATCCGCATCTCCTGTATTCTGTTGGTACTTTGAATTCAGAGCTCGTTATATCACCGTCATCAACAATGTACATCCAAACAGGATGATGTAGAGATGCCGGCGTTGGACTGGGGTAAACTCAGTAAGAATCTGGCAACACCGATTTTTAAATCCAACCGATTTATTTGATAGCAAGTCTGCGAGCTTTCGACTTTTCGCCTGCATTTGCCTGACAAAGACGAAAAGTCAAAAGCTCGCAGACTTGCTATCAAATAAATTGGTTGGATTTAAAATCGGTGTTGCCAGATTCTTACCGAATCCAAACAGCAGGCAAGGTTGTCATCAGTTGGATCTGTGCCTGACTGTCTGGTTTTGGGAATGTCTTATTGGCTAATAAACTTGTGCCAGTTATCTTCTTGGACCGGGTATTGTGTGTGAGTAAAATGAAAGACATTTGGCTTCATGCCCCCCTCTCTCTCCCCCTCTCTCTCATTCACTTAGCTGATTGTAATGTCAAACATCAACTCTTTTTCGTATTCAGACAACTGAGCCCAATAACGGGTCAGGAGGAGCAGGCTGTGTATTGTAGTGAGCTGCATGTTGGCTGGTTCTGAGTGAATGCATCTGAACACTTGGCTGTATTGTGCTGAACAAGTCGACCCAAGTGGAACTTCCCACGTGATGGACATTATTCAGCAACTGTAAATTTGCCTTGTGTGCATTTGGAGATTCCATTGCGAGGACACAGGCAACTTAAACCTGTCCTGGGGATTACAGACAGATTTACAGAAACAACGTCAGCAGACGTTAAAGCTGGTTCACCAGGTATTTTAAAGGGGGCTGCATAGAATGAAAAGGGGGACTGAGTGATGTATAAATTTTTGCTGGAATCCTGTGTGAGAAAGGTGAATTCCTGGGAAGTGGGCACGGCTCGTAAACCTGGTGTATATTTATCACCAATCATTCATCGCTCTTGGAAGCGATTGGATTGTTTAGTGGCTTGATGAATTTGAGGAGAGGGAAATGCAGTTAACATTTTACACTCAAAATGGCACAAATGAAAAGGAAAATGCCTCAGATGCTGGAAATCTAAGATGAAAAGAAACTGCTGGGAAATCTCAGCAGCTCTCATAGCATCTGTGAAGAGAGAAGTTAACGCTTTGAGTCCAATATAACTCCTCTTCAGCGAGCGTTCAAGTCACTCACGTTGCTGTGTCACTGGAATCATGTGTAGGCCAGACTAGGTAAGGATGACAGATTTCCCTCCCTAAGGGACATTAGTGAACCAAATGGGTTTTTTCATGTCATATTTTCTGAAACCTACTTTTCATTCCAGATTTTGTTGGAATTCTTGAGCTTCTGTGGTGGGATTTGAACTCCCTCCCATTCTCTGCATTATTTAATCCTGTAAAGTGAGCACCACTCTGTGATGCCAACAGTTTAATTTAAGGGTTGGTTTGCAGCAGCCTTTGTGTTTGTAATAATAGCCTGGGGTATGTTCAGTGTTCTGAAGGTATGCAGTCAGGCACCAAGGAGTGATTTTTGCCATGGTAAGATCAGGTTCCCGTTAATACTAATGATATTTTCTGGGTTACTGTGTTAAATTTCACCTGAATCTTTGAATGGGATTAAGTGCCTGTCACTTCCATTTTGCTGTTGCGTTTGTGCTGATGTTTAACTGAGTCAGGTAAACTGTTGTACTTTCATCTGCTGTAAACTACGACAGGAGCAAAGTGTGCATTTTATTTTTAAAATTAAGAAAGGCAAGGTCCAATGTCCAGCTCGTTGCCTGGAAAGGTGCTATGGTATTTCTGATACTTGTATCAAGATAAAAGTTTAAATGTTGTTGAGTTTCTTACCCCAGAGAGAGACATTGGGAGGAACTTACTGCAACTGAATCTCTCACAGATTTGTTTCCCAAATTCTGCTGGATACCGATTGTCTCCGATAACCAGTTGCTGGTAACCCCAAACCCCTGTGCTTTTAGAATGATGTTGCAATTACCATGAGTATTTAATTCATCTGACCATTATTTAACACAATCTTTGAAGTGAAATGTCAGAGGCAGAGCTGAAACAATCCTTACTGTATGATGGGGAGACTCTGGCCCCTGTCTATGAGCTAGCCATGGCAGGTTCTTTAGACAGGCTGGAGATAGGGGGGGCACTCTCTGCCCTTCCTCTCACACGGTTCTGATTCTCTCTCTCTCTCCTCTCTTTTTCTTCTGAACTCATTATCTTCTAGTTTTCCCTTTACCTCTAATACCTAAAGCATAATTTCACTGCATTGTTACAGCACAGGAGGCCATTCATCCCATCCAAAGATGTGCAGCTTAGGTAGATTGACCACATTGCCCCTTAGTATGCCAAGATGTGTAAGTTAGGGGGAATTATTGGGGTAAATGCATGGTGTTAAGGGAATGGGGTAGAAGGGTGGGCCTGGACAAGATACTGTTTTGGAGAGTTGGTGCAGACTTGATGAGCCAAATAGCCTCCTTCACTGTACGGAATTCAGTGATTCTATGTGTCTGTGCCAGCCTATAGGTGAATAGTGACACCATTTCCCTGTCCTTCTCTCTCTAAAACTGCAGAGGGGCAGCACAGTGGTTAGCACTGCTGACTCAGCACTAGGGACTCGGGTTTGATTCTGGCCTCGGGTCATTGTCTGTGCGGAGTCTGCACCTTCTCCTCGTGTCTGTTTGGGTTTCCCTGGGTGCACCAGTTTCCTACCACAGTCCAAAGATGTGCAGGTTAGGTGGGTTGGCCATGCTAAATTGCTCCTTCATGTCAAAAGATGTGTAGATTAGCAGGATGGATAGGGATAGGGTCTGAGTGGAATGCTCCAGTGGAGACTCGTTGCAGACTCAATGGGCAGAATCGTTGTTGAATTCTATGATTTTTGACAGCTAAGCAAATTTTTGTTTGTATTAAGTACCCTGATCACTCTGCTTATCCTTTCTATTAGGACTGGTCCTAATCCAGTTCAGGTGCAGCTCATTCCTAACCCAGTACTGGTGCAGTATTCTCAAGAATGGAAACCATCTTTCTCCACACCTATCCTTTCTGCTAGAGGAACTGCAGGAGAACGTTGATGTATTTAAATGGATGGGGAGTTGGTTAGCTCAGTTGGCTGGACAGCTGATTACTGATGCAGAGTGATTCCAACAGCACAGATTCAATTCCCTGACCAGCTAAGATTATTCATGAAGACTCCACCTTCTTGACCTTGCCTGATCCTCAGGTTAAATCACCACCAGCCTACTGTTATCTGGATTTATGGTGACTTTACCTTTATTTACTTGAGGGAGAAAACATAGAGGGTTATAAAGGCAGAGTGGAGAGAGGCTTGTGTAGAATATAAACAGCAATGTAGACCAGTTGGACTGGATTGTTTAATTTATTCTATGCATTCACAGGACGTGGCTAAGGCCAGAAGCATTCATTGCCTTTTCTAAGCCATCCTATTAAGTGTTTAGTGATGATTGTATGTTAAGGCAAGTTCACACTGCAGTTGGAGACTCTTTGTTAGAGGAGTTGCTCATTTGCAATAGGTTAAACTTGTTGACTAAGTGTTAATAGAAATTCTAACAACGTAAAGGAACTTTTCCATTAAGTCATTGAATTCATCTGAGTGATGACAAACATTGCCACACCCTGGTCTAGCTGCTGCAGACTTGTCTCGAGCTGAGGGGTTGTTGTACATGCAATTAGGGAACAACGCTCGGGGACAAACCTATGACTCCCACTCCAGCAGCATCCATTACCTCTGTCCAGGTAAGAGGCAGATTTCTATAAACTCTGCTCCAGAAAGGTGGAAGTGATTTTCTCAATGGAGCAAGCTTCCCCGTGTTTTCCTTGCCGTATATTTTCAGACCTCTGTTTCCAAAGTTACCTGTCAGTATTTGTGTTTGCATGGCAGAAGCTGCCTGCTAACATATAAAGAGAACACCAGACCCAGAGCTTGGAACATGAGAAATGGGGTCTTCTCCCAGCGACCTGACCAATCCTTCAACAATTACCCTGAAAAATCCACTCCTGACCACACTGCTGTTTGTGGGATCTTGCTGTGCACGTAGTTGGCAGCCTAGATTTGATTTGATTTATTATTGCCACGTGTATTAGCATACAATGAAAAGTATTGTTTCTTGCACGCTATATGGGAAGAACGTGCAGACTCCACACAGACAATGACCCAAGACCAGAATTGGACTTGAAATGCTTTTAAAAAGCATTTAGGCAGTTACATGCGTAAGTGGGCCAAATATGGGCAATTGGGACTAGCTTCAGGGTTTTAAAAAAGGGCTGCATGGACAAGTTGGGCCGAAGGACCTGTTTCTATGCTGTAAATCTCTATGACTCTATGAACTTGGGTCACTGGCATTATGAGGCAACACTGTGTCACTGAGATGTCATGTTGGTGGGATGCACTTGGACTAGCTGGCTATCTTTTTCAAAAGAGCCAGCACAAAATAATGGGCTGAATGTCCTGTAAGATGGCAGAATTTAGTTTGGATGCACTATGATTGGCTAAGTGGCCTTTGACTTGATTTAGAGTCATGGAGGTTTACAGCATAGAAACAGCCCCTTTGGCCCATCTTGTCCATGCCATCCTTTTTTTTTAAATGCTTAATCTAATCCCAGTTTCCCACATTTGGCCCATATCCCTCTATACCCGTCTTACCCATGTAACTGTCTAAATGCTTTTTAAAAGACAAAATTGTATCCATCTCTTTTACTACCTCTGGCAGCTTTTCCAGACACTCACCATCCTCTGTGTGAAAAAATTGCCCCTCTGGATTTTTTTATTGTCACATGTAATCTTTTATACTTAAGTATTGTTTCTTGTGTGTTGCACAGCCATGTGCATAGATCTCTGAAAGTTAGCACCCAGGTTGATAGGATTGTTAGGGAAGGTGTACGGTGTGTTAGCTTTTATTGATAGAGGGATTGAGTTTAGGAACCACGAGATCACATTGCAACTGTACAAAACTCTGGTGTGGCCGCACTTGGAGTATTACGTACAGTTCTGGTCGCCACATTATAGAAAGGATGTGGAAACATTAGAAAAGGTGCAGAGCAGGTTTACCAGGATGTTGCTTGGTATGGTGGGAAGGCCTTATGAGGAAAGGCTCAGGGACTTAAGGTTATTTTCGTTAGAGAGAAGAAGGTAAAGTCACCTCTTAACAAGATGATCAGAGGATTAGATAGGATGGACAACGAGAGCCTTTTTCCTGAGATGGTGATGGATAACACAAGAGGATATAGCATTAAATTAAGGGGTGATAGCTATAGGACAGATGTCAGAGCTAAGTTCTTTACTCAGAGGGTCGTAAGGGCTTGAGTAGCCCTGCTTGCAGCAGTAGTGGATTTACCAATATTAAGGGTGTTTAAATGGTCATTGGATAAACATATGGATGCTATTGGAATAGTGTACGTTAGATAAGCTTTAGATCTGTTTCACAGGTCGGCACAACATCGAGGGCCAAAGGGCCTGTACTGTGTTGTTATGTTCTATGTTTAGAACAAGACCATTCAGTTTCTCAGCCTGTCGGCCATTCATGAGATCAGGGCTAATCTACAGCCTAACTCCATATACCCACCCCTGCTGTTCCCTGTCCCTAACATCCTTCACTGTCAAAAATCCGTCTCACATTCGCAGCACGATGGCAGTGGTTCGCACTGCTGTCTCATGGCGCCAGAGACCCAGGTCTGATTCCCAGCCTTGGTCACTGTCTGTGTGGAGTTTGCACATGTCTGCATGGGTTTCCTCCATATACCCACCCCTGCTGGGTGCTCCAGTTTCCTGCCACAGTCTGAAAGATGTGCTGGTTAGGTGCATTGGCCATGCTAGATTCTCCCTCAGTGTATCTGAACAGGTGCTGGAATGTGATGACTAGGTGATTTTCACAGTAACTTCATTGCAGTGTTAATGTAAACCTACTTGTGACACTAATAAATAAACTTTTAAACTCAAATTTAATTTCAGATCTGACCCAACATTAGCTGCTGTTTGAGAAAGAGGGTTGCAAATGTGTACTGTCGTCTGCCCCTCACACCAACATGAAATGTTCCAAGATACTGGGTTGTATCTGTCTGCTTGGGTTGGGTAATTAAATCTGGCCTTGCATAAGTGTTAAAGATGTGTTGTAAGATCTGTATTGGCTGTGTCCAGGGAGGCTGCATTCCTTCCATTATCAATATTTGGCATTCCCTCTCACAGCAGCACACTGCTACCTCACAGCGCCAGGGATCCGGGTTCAGTTCCCAGCTTGGCTCACTGTCTTTGTAGAGTTTGCACATTCTCCCTGTGTCTGCATGGGTTTCCTGTGGGTGCTTCGGTTTCCTCCCACAGTCTGAAATATGTATTGGTTAGAGTGCGTTGACCTGAACAGTGTGACAACTAACGGAATTTCACAGTAACACTGCAGTGAAATTAATGTAAGCTTATTTATTCCTTTCTTTCTCTATGAACAGTATGTTTTGTCTGTCTACTGTGCAGGAAACAATATTTTTCACTATGCTAATACATATGATAATAAATTAAATCTAATCAAACGCAGTGATTGTACTTAGTAATACTATCTTTTAGAGTATTCCCACAGGCAGCCAGCAATGCTTGGGGCTCTGGCCTCAGACAGAAATGATGTGGAGATGCCAGCATTGAACAAAGAACAAAAAAAACAGGCCCTTCGGCCCAACGAGCCCGCGCCGCCACCCTGGTGTTCCCATCTCTACCCGCGATCCCTGTCCATGTTTATAGATCCATGTTTATTACCCCATTGGACTGGGGTAAACACAGTAAGAACTCTCACAATACCAGATTAGAATCCAACAGATTTATTTGGTAGCACAAGCTTTCAGAGCACTGCTCTGACTTTAATCTGGTGTTGTGAGACTTCTTATTGCCCAAACAGCCAGATCTTCCATTGTGCTCCCTGCTTATTTTTAATTTCAAAAATATACTTTATTCATAACAACTCTGAAATAAGCCATTGCGAAACAACATTCCCAATAATTACAAACAGTGCAAAAAAAAGTCATATTTAAATATTTTATAATGATCAGTTAAAAGATATTACATTCATTACAATTCAGTTCTTTAACTATATATATTCATCAGATGTGACTGTGTGCTGTTATTTTTGTTACTCAATGCGAGGGTGATCTACAGTTACTGGCCCTCAGTCTGCCTTGGTTTAAAGGCTTTAAACAGTGGCCTTTTCCCATTGTGCCTTTGCAGCAGCTGCCCCAAGCTTGAGAGTGATCCTCAGCATTGTGTTCCCTGCTTACCTGTTAATTGGACTGATTCCCCCTGGAATCCACTGCACCAACACTTACTGTGATGTAGGATTTAACATGGATTGTGGAGGGGATTTATCCGGTTGGAACAATACTGAGGTAGTTTACTAAATCCGTTTGAGATAGGCATGTGTTTTAGAATAATAGAAACCCGTTACTTGTTATCTGAAATGTCAAAGTCAGCTTCAATAGCAATCATAAGTGCAAATGAAACACAGCATGTGTGTGAATGGAGCAGAGTTGAGGCAGATTATTCCACAGTTCCATCCCTCTGGGATCACCCATTCACAAGAACAGAGTGAAATAAACTGGAAACTGTTTATGTTGTGTGCTATCCTCTTGGGAATCAGCAAGTGATGTGTCAGGGAGCTGGTCTCCAGATCATCTTGGAATCCTTGCAATGTAGAAGGAAGCTGTTAAGCCTATGGAATCTGCAATGACCACAATCCACCCAGGCTCAATTTCCGTTACCCCGTGCCACTCCCCTAACACAAGGGTTAATTTAGCATGGCCAATCCTCCTAACCCGCAAGTCTTTAGACTGTGGGAGGAAACCAGAGCACCCGGAGGAAACCCACACAGACATGGGAGAACGTGCAGATTCCACACAGTGTTCGAGGCTAGAATAGAACCCAAGTTATTAACACTGAAGCAGGAGTGCTAACCACTGTACCACTGAGCCGTCATGTCAGTGGGATGCAATAGGTCCAATTAGGTATCTCTTTCAAAAGAGCCAGCACAAAATAATGGGCTGAAGGTCTTGTAAGATGGCAGAATTTAAGTTGGATGCAGTTTAATTGGCTAAATGGCTTTCTCCACTCCTTTTTATGAAAAAATACTTCAATCTCAACTGAACAATGACATTGAAAGTGCTTGAATCAATTATTCTCTCTGTTTGTTTCTCTTTCTCTCTGCCTTGTGCTCCTTTTATATGATGACTCTTAATGATTTTCCTCGAAGCTGGGTTTGTTATTTATTTATTTAAGTTTTTGTAGACAGTGGCTGCCCTCATCTGCGATCTCTATGTCTGAACATTGAAGTGTGGACAGGAGGGAATGCTTAACCAACATCCACACTTTGGCAGGTCACTAAAGTAAAGTAAAAAAGTGAAGTTTACTTATTACTCACAAGTAAGGTTTACATTAACACTGCAATGAAATTTCTGTGAAATCCCCTAGTCGCTACCCTCCAGCACCTGTTTGGGTCAATGCACCTAAGCAGCACATCTTTCAGAATATGGGAGGAAACTGGAGCACCCAGAGGAAAGCCATGCAGACACAGGGAGAATGTGCAAACTCCACACAAACTGTGGCCCAAGCCAGGACTCGAACCCAGGTCCATGGCACTGTGAAACAACAGTGCTAATCACTATGCTATTGTGCCACTAGGGAGGGGAGAGGTCACATAATTCACTGTCTTGGCTGCCCGGTCTCAGAGCACTGAAGAGGTTTATTCCAAAATTCCACATTGTTCCCTGCTAGAGTCACATAAACTCAGGATCAGATCCAGATACTTCAGAACTAGGAGGCTCAATGCCAAATATTTATGCTGCCTTTAGCCATGATGGCACCTATCAAATCGATTAAGTTTAAATATGGAACCAAATCAGATGTTAACTATAGATGCAAGCTATATGGCTAATTTGAATAGACAGGTGGCACAGTGGTTAGCATTGCTGCCTCGCAATGCCAGGGTTCAATTCCAGCTTAAGTCATTGTCTCTTTGGCGTTTGCACATTCGCCTGTATCTGTGTGGATTTCCTCCAGGTGCTCTGGTTTCCTCCCACAGTCTAAAAGACGTGCTGGTTAGGTGCATTGACTCGAACAAGTGCCACAGTGCAGTGATCAGGAAAATTTCCCAACTTTATTACAGTGCTAATGTAAGCCTTATTTGTGATTAATAAATAAATTTTTATTTACTTTAAAGTTGTTTGACTGGTTTTGAATTAGTCTATAATTTTAATACAAAGCACAATGTTTGGTAATGTCATACATGATGTAGTTTGTTTTAAATTAATATTAGAATTGCTGTGTTTACATTCACATGGTAAAGCTGTATATTTGCGGCTTTAGAAAGCTAATCTTTCTCTCTGTTGTTTAATTCCGGGAGATTGGTTTGTTCCTTTGTTTAATCTTAGTGTGGACTGATTCCCTGAAAGATAAAAATATGGAACCCAGATTTCACTAGCTGGGCTGTAAGGGAAGTTTATCACACTGTTCTTTACTTTATTATCTCCAGACTGACTATTCCAACATTCTCCTGGCCAGTGTCCTACCTTCTAATCACAAATTTAATCGTGGACTCGATTTTCACAGCTTCCAGATGTATTCGGGTATTCTGACCCACATTTGAGGATAAGGGATAAACCATTTAAAACTGATGTGGGGAGAAATTTCTTCACCCAGAGGATGGGGAATGTGTGGAATTCACTACCACAGAATGTAGCTGAGGCCAAAATGTTGTCTGATTTCAAGAAGAAATTAGATATTCCTCTTGGTGCTAAAGGATTCAAGAGATATGGGGGGAAGAGGGTATCAGGATATTGAATTCAATGATCAATCATAATCAAAATGAATGACAGAGTGGCCTCCTCGTGCTTCTTGTTTCTATGTTTCAATGTAAATTCTGGATTGGGACTTGATTCTGGAACTATAGTGCTGAGCCACAGTTTCCCAACATGTACCAAATCCTGTTCATCCATCACTCCCATGCTTGCTCCACATTGAGAAACACCTTGATTTAAAAATTCTCATCACTCTTTCAAATCCCTTCCTGTCTCTGTAATCTCCTCGACTCTTCCAGACCACTTGGTGGCCTCTTCACATCCTCAATGTTAGTCACTCCACCAAGACCATGCCAGACCAAGCTTGAGTCTCAGACTAGCCACACCAAATCCTGGTAATAATGTTAAGGTCTGCAAGACATATCAGGCTACAAGATGAAGGCATGTAAAATCGCCAGCTCCAACGCACCCCTCCCTTATGAACTCAATGCATTCTACGTCCATTTTGAGCGAGAGGTCAGTGAGAGGATGCCCTCTATCCTGGAAGCCCTGGCTGAACCTGTATCTGGGGGTCACCATTATAGATATCAGAGCAGTTTTCTCGAAGGTCAACCCATGGAAAGCAACTGGCCTGGTTGGAGTACCCGGACTCAGATCCTGCGCAGATTTGGCGGGGATATTCACAGACATCTTTAACCTCTCTTTACAACAATCTGAGGTCCCTATCTGCTTCAAGAAGATCACCATCATCCTGGTACCTAAGGAAAACCAGGCAGTGTGTCTTGATGATTATCTGCTGGTGGCTCTGGCATCCATCATTATGAAGTGCTTTGAAAGGTTAGTCATGGCGCAAATCAATTCTAGCCTCCTGGAATACCTGGATCCACTACAGGTCTACAGCAGACGTCATTTTCCTGGCCCTGCACTCAACCTTGGAACACTAGATAATAAGGACACCTATGTCAGACTCCTAATTATTGAGTACAGCTGAGCCTTCAACACTTACTCCCACGAAACTCCATGACTTGGGCCTCGGCACCTTCCGCTGCGATTGAAGTTCCTAATTCACTGACCACAATCAGTGAGGATAGGCAACAATACCTCCACAATCATCCTTAATACTGGTGCCCTACAGGGCTATGTTCTCAGTCCCCTACTATATTCCTTATACACCTATGACTGTGCAGCCAAATTCCCCTCCAATTTTCAAGTTTGCTGTCTACATCACTGCTGTGGGTTGGATCTCAAACAATGATGAGACAGAGTACAGGAATGAGGTAGAGAATCTGGTAAACTAGTGCAGCAACATTAATCTCAGTGTCAATTAAACGAAGGAGATTGTCATCAACTTCAGGAAGCATAAAGGAGAACATGCCCCTGTTTACATCAAGAAGGCAAAGTAGAAAGGGTTGATAGCTTCAAGTTTTTAGGTGTCCAGATCACCAACAACCTGTCCTGGTCCCCCCCCATGCCAACATTATAGTTAAGAAAGCCCCACTAACACCTCTACTTTCTCAGAAGACTAAAGAAATTTGGCATGTCCGCTATGACTGTCACCAACTTTTACAAATGCACCATGGAAAGCATTCTTTTTGGCTGTATCACAGCTCGGTGTGGCTTCTGCTCTGCCCAAGACCACAAGGAACTACAAAAGATCATGAATGTAGCCCAATCCAACATGCAAACCAGCCTCCCATCCACTGACTCCATCTGCATTTGCCACTGTCTTGGCAAAGCAGCCAGCATAATTAAGGACCCCCCCATGCACCCCGGACATTTTCTCTTCCACCTTCTTCCTTTGGGGAAAAAAGGTACAGAAGGCTGAGGTAACGTACCAACCGACTCAAGAACAGCTTCTTCCCTGCTGCTTCAACTTTTGAATGGACCTGCCTTGCATTAAGTTGATCTTTCCTTGCACTACGTTCTACACTGTCTGTGAACAGTATGTTTTATTTGTATAGCGCGCGAGAAACAATACTTTTCACTGAATGTTAATACATGTGACAGTAATAAATCAAATCACCATATGAGGTTGGATCTTCAGATGCCTGGACTCTAAGTTTTACAATTCTCTCTCTCACCTTCTCTTTTACTCTTTTTAGATGTTTATTGAATAAACTTTTAGTCATCCAGATAGTTTAGTGTGGAATTTGGTGCTTACGTGGTTGCTATGTTAAATGCTATTGGCTTATTGGGAGAACTTGTTTTCTGAGCTGTTATTCCATTGCTTGATCTCATCATAAAAAAACATTTTAAAAATTATTTCATGTGCTGTAGGTGTGGCTGCCTTGCCCATCCCTAAATGTCCTTGAACTGAATGCCTCACTCTTCCATTTCAGAGAGAATTGGTCACATTGCTGTGGCTCTGGAGTCAGACAGGGTAAGGAAGGCAGATTTCCTTCCCTAAAGGATATTAGTGAACAGATGGGTTTTTGCAGCAATCAATGTTAGTTTCATGGTCATTATTATTGAGACTAGTTTTCAATTCCAGATTGTATTCATTGATTTACATTTCCCTTTTCTGCTGAGGTGGGATTTGAACCTGTTTCTCCAGGGCATTAGCCTGGGCCTCTGGATTACTAGCTCAATGACAATACCACTACCCCACT
The DNA here is from genome assembly GCA_024679065.1 of Sphyrna mokarran. Taxonomy (NCBI): domain Eukaryota; kingdom Metazoa; phylum Chordata; class Chondrichthyes; order Carcharhiniformes; family Carcharhinidae; genus Sphyrna; species Sphyrna mokarran. The sequence continues at coordinate 3,462,116 of JAGIQG010000002.1, forward strand.
TCTTGCCCCTCTCTATACATTGCTACTGAAGCCTGGCCTTTTCAGCAATGTTACACATCGTTTTATTAATGGTAACTAAGGAGGGCATTGCAAATCTCATAATAAAACCTAGAATTGCACACTTCTCTACGTTTTACCAATAACAGTGATTTGATTTATTATTGTCATGTATTAGAATACAGTGAAAAGTATTGTTTCTTGCACATTATACAGATAAAGCATGTTGTTCATAGAGAAGGAAAGGAGAGAGTGCAGAATGTAGTGTTGCAGAGAAAGATCAACTTAATGCGAGGTAGGTCCATTCAAAACTCTGACAGCAGCAGGGAAGAAGCTATTCTTGAGTCTGCTGGCACGTGAAAATGTCAAAAGTTTACCAGTTACGTGCCTGAGAACAGCACTATTGCTTATTTCTCCACGCTTTCTTCTGTCAGTTGGTTAATTTTCATAGTTATCTGCACGGAGTGTGCCTATCAGGATCACACAGTCGTGTCTATTCCTCATTTAACAAACGCAAAAGGTAATGTAGCTAATTGCAGAATGGGAGTAACTGATTCCCCTCTCGCTCTTATCTCAATGGCTAACAGTCTGGCTCACATTAAATTCAAAGATCTCTGTTGGTTTCCATTTACTTAGTCTGTTAATAATAAACTAACACTTCACACTTTTTTGAAAAAAGTAATCCTAGTTCTGGTTTGAATCAGTTTTGAGAAAGTATGACTGGAGTGTGTGGGTGACCTGATGTGCACTCTTGCACTGATTAACACCAGGGATAAGCTCGTTTTTTGGTTGCCACTGCCGGTAAGGTTCCACGTTGAGATATTATCTTTGTTCTCTGCAACTTTGGCTGGAGGTTGCTGAGTTGGATTGTGATGCCTACTTTCATCTGTCCTGATGTGTGCAGTTCTGAGTGGTAGATCACACATTTGAGCCTGTGATCTCCCCCTCATATTGCCCTGCTCCCCACCCCGCCTCCACCTCCCTCTCCCCTCAAGCACTGCGATCAGAGAAGGATGGCACCTTTAGTTAACTGGGATTCTTTTGCCTCTCTTGTCGGGCTGTTTGGTGTTGAGAATGCTGTTTGTTTTTAAACTAGTCCACTTCATCTGACCTATGTGCAAGTTTGAGTCAATGCAGAGATTACGTTCTGAATCACTGCTCAGCTGTTCAACAGATAAGTGAATCCGGGCGAGGCAATACGAGGCAGAGTGTCCAGGTGGAAACCATGTTGCGTATCTGAAAAGTTCATCACAGAAACGAGTTTCACTCGGTTTTGTAATGCCTCTCTCTTGACTGTGCCTGTTATTCCTCCAGGGGAAGGCCAGGGTGGGTAAGTGGCCACCACCTCATTTTGAATGGAAAATGTCATCAGATATTTTGGGACTTTGCATTGTGACATATTTTGCAGCTTGTGTCCACTGTCATTAGGAGTTAGTGGGAGAGATTGTCTATCGGGCTAGGGGGAGGATCATATCTGAAATACTCTGTTTTGATCTCCTTAGCTAATGAAGGCTGTACTTAAGGTTGAGAGGATGGGGTCGGTGAGAGTTTGAGAATACTGCACCTATATTCTTTACAGTTTAAAACACTGAGAGGTGAAATTATGGAAAAGTTTAGAGTTCTTCAATTTCAGGGCTTGATTGGGTGTCCCTTCTCCCAGCGGAGAGGATAGAATTGAGGACATAGTCCCAGGATGACTCGTTCACACCTCCTGGATAAGGAAAGCTTCCTTAACTCATGATGGAGAGTCATGGGAATTCTCTATCCCAAGGGCTCTCGGTGCCAGCTCAGTGAGGATTCGGGGCGCTCGGTGAGTGCCTTCGGGGCGCTCTGTGTGTTTTATCCCCTGCCAGGAGAGACTGATAGCCAGATTCCACACACATCAGGACGCCCTATGCTGGGATCTTGGGTCCACGTCACACTATCTGTAATCCCCGCGACTTTCCTGGGCTTTCAAAATCTCACTCACTGTCCTGTCTGGAGGTAATACACATCTCTTTAACCTGTGTTTAACTCTCTCTCCATTCACATTGTCTGTACCTTTTGAGATTTGAATACCTGTAAAGACTTGCATTCCAAACATTATTTTGTAAATTGAGTTTGTATTTTTATATAGCCTGTTTGTGAGCTGAACTCCCACTTACCTGATGAAGGAGCAGCACTCCGAAAGCTAGTGGCTTTTGTTACTATATAAACCTGCTGGATCTTAACCTGGTGTTGTCAGACTTCTTGCACTTTTATCCAGCCCAACGCCAGCATCTCCACATCATGACTATGCTTTCCAACAGTGCATTCCAGAGCACGTCAACTCATTGGGTACTTTGTGTTTACCCTCTGTTCTCTTTCCTATCGATCTGTGAGCTCTTGTTCCTCACTCTTTCTGCCAGTTGTTTTTGGTTATCTTATTAAAATGCAAACAATTGTGGGGCTTCACAATTACTTGGCTAGTGAAGGTAACTAAACAGTTTATTCAAAGGCAGCTATATACACAGGAGAACAGTGAGGACTTTGTCGCACTTCAAGTTCTGACGATCAGCTGCCATTCTCCAACTGCCCCGTGATGAGTTTGGACTCGCGCTCACTACCGCTGCATGTTCCTAAGCGCACGCTCCACCACTGTGTGAAACGCCCTGCTGCACTGTCACATCTCCCTCCCTCTTAAGTTCTTCACAATCATATTTACAAGCAGACAGCTATATACAAGAATAAACCAAATTAAAACATCTTTGGGTAAGACCATATAATCTTGCAGAATTTCATTCTGTCAGGAGATTTCCGAATTTTCTGAGAACATCTGAGCTCTCTAGTCACTCTGCCTCAGTTGAGATAGGTACTGATAATTATGAAGCCATTGTTGATTGCTAAAACAACCCATCTGGTTCACTAATGTCCATTAAGGAAGGAAATCCACCATCTTAGCCTGTCTAACCTACTTGTGACTGGAGAGCCACAGGAATAAAGAACAAAATTATAACACAGGAACAGGCCCTTTGGCCCTCCAAGTCTGCACCAACCATGCTGTCCAACCAAACTAAAATCCGTACCCTTCCGGATACCATATCCCTCTATTTCCATCCTATTCGTGTGGAATGTGGTTAACTTTCAACTGCCTCTGAGCTGCCATCCTCACAGCTCAGTCTGTTTTTCCAAAGCTGGATCTGTATGAATCGACCTGATTTGTCAATGTGCTATCCATGGAAAACCATCGTAGAAACTAGAAGCAGGGGAAGGCCATTCGGCCCTTCAAGTCTGCTCTGTCATTCATTTTTGATCATGGCTGACAGGACTGGGTCTTTGAGTCCAACTTTGGACTTGTTTTTATGATACAGCTGCATTTCTAAGAGTTTGCAGGCTAGTTCTATTTTTTTGTACTGATTCTGGTGACATTGTTTAAGAGAAAGAGCATATGTGTTTGATATTTTGATGGCTGGTTTATATTGGAACATGTAATTGTACACTGCTAGAAGTAAAACCCACCACTGGACTCTGGATTATGCAATAGGAGAAATAGGCCTGTCCTCATAGAATAACCCTCACAAGTGGCTTGTGAGCGGTGATGATTATGGAGTGACATCCATAAATATATTGATAGAATTTATTTAACTCCGTAAATGATGGCTAGCTGTTCTTTCTCAATTTGGGAGTATTTTCTCTCAGCATGAATTAAGGTTCTTGATTGCTGCTGGACCAGTCTACACAAGCTTCCATTCTATGAGCAAAATTGCTCCTATACCAACTGACTAAGCATTGCATGTTAGGATTATCTCTCTGTTGTCATGGATTGGTAAATCTGAAGATTAGAAAACAAATCAAACTTTCTCTCCAATTTCTTTGTGATTCATTCTAATGTTTAATGTTGATTTTTTTTTTCCACTGGCACTCTCTGCCTCCTCTAATGTTGGTATAAAACTGGCCATAATATTCAACCATGCCCAAAGAAGATTTCAATTCTGACACGCTTCTCTCTGGTGCTTCCTTTATATAGCTTTGACTTTCTCTTTAAGAGAGTATAGCCTCTTGGCATCATCATAAATCCAATTGATTTGATTAGTGTCACATGTATTAACATACAGTGAAAAATATCGTTTCTTGCATGTTGTATAGGCAAAGTATATTGTTCATAGAGAAGGAAAGGAGAGAGTGCAGAATGTAGTGTTACAGTCATAGCTATGTGTAGAGAAAGATTAACTTAATGTCCATTCAAAAGTCTGATGGCAGCAGGGAAGAAGCTGTTCTTGAGTTGGTTGGTACGTGTCCTCAGACTTTTGTATCTTTTTCCCGAAGAAAGAAGGTGAAAGGAAGAACGCCCGGGGTCCTTAATTATGCTGGCTGTTTTGCCGAGGCGGCAGCAGCAAGTATAGGCAGAGTCATGGATGGAAGGCTGGTTTTCAGCAAAGTCTTTGATAAATTCCCACATGGGAGATTGATAAAGCACAGCTCATGTTTAATTGATTTACTGAAATTCTTTGAGATCATTATGAGTGTAGTGGACAATGGGAAACCTGTGGATGTGGTATATTTAGATTTCCATAAGGGATTTAGCAAGATGCCACACCAAAGACTGCTACATAAGATAAAGGTGCACAGTGTTATGAGTAATGTATTAGCATGGATAGAGGATTGGTTAACTAACAGAAAGCAAAGAGTGGGGTAAATGGTGTTTTTCTGGTTGGCGATCAGTTACTAGTGATATACCTCAGGCATCAGTGATGGGACAGAGTTGATGAACAGAGGGATCTTGGTGTATATGTGCCTAGATCCCTGAAAGTAGGCAGTCAAGTCGAGAAGGTTGTTAAGAAGGCATATGGAGTCTTAGCTTTTATTGGTAGGGGGATTGAATTTCGGAGCCGCAACGTCATGTTGCAACTGTACAAAACTCTAGTGCGGCCGCACTTGGAGTATTGTGTGCAGTTCTGGTCCCCGCATTATAAGAAAGATGTGGAGGCATTGGAGAGGGTACAGAGGAGGTTTACCAGGATGTTGCCTGGTATGGAGGGCAGGTCTTATGAAGAGAGGCTGAGGGATTTGAGGGACTGCAGTTGTTTATGATTTACACAGATGATTTGGAGTTGGGGACGAAGTATAGTATGTCAAAATTTGCAGATGACACTAAGGTGAATGATAGAGCAAAGTGAGCAGAGGATGCCAAAAGCCTAAAAAGGGATATAGATAGTCTAAATGAATGTACTCCATCTGTCAGACCCTTGCTCAATGTTGGTAAATGTAAGGTTATCCGTTTTGGTAGGAATAAAAGCAAAATGGATTATTGTTATTTAAAATGATAAAAAATTGCAGCATGCTGCTGTGCAAAGAGACCTGGGTGTCCTTGTGCAGGAATCTCAAGGAGTTGGTTTGTAGGTGCAGCAGGTAATGAAGAAGGCAAATGGAATTTTGTCCTTCGTTGCTAGCGGGATGGAGGTTAAAAACAGCGAGGTTATGTTGCAGCTGTATAAGGTGCTGGTAAGGCCACACCTGGAGTATTGTGTACAGTTTTGGTTGTCTTACTTGAGAAAGGATATACTGGCACTGGAGGGGGTGCAGAGGAGATTGACTGACTAGGTTGATTCTGGAGTTGAGGATTGGCTTATGAGGAGAGACTGAGTAGACTGGGGCTATACTCATTGGAATTCAGAAGAATGAAGGGAGATCTTATAGAAACATAAGATTGTGAAGGGAATAGATAAGATAGAAGCAGGGAAGTTGTTTCCACTGGCGAGTGAAACTAGAACTAGGGGCATGGTCTCAAAATAAGGGGAAGCAGATTTGGGACTGAGTTGAGGAGAAACTGCTTCACACAAAGGATTGTGAATCTGTGGAATTCCCTGCCCAGTGAAGCTCCCTCATTGAATGTTTTTAAGGCAAGGATAGATAAATTTTTGAACAGTAAAGGAATTAAGGGTTAAGGTGAGCGGTGGATAAGTGGAGCTGAGTCCACTTTAGTTTAGTTGGTGTATTATTTCACTTTAAGGGTTGAACTCTGCCTTGAGGTTATTTAAATGTTCCCCTGTGCTAGTGACAGAAGCGTTGGTATCTACTTCCATGTTCATTTACCAAGAATACTATTGCTATAGCATCTGATTTACTCCCCCTAAATTTGCTCTGGTGTCTCTTGTTTTGTTGAATCGAGGCAATTCTGTTTGACTCTGCACTTCACTCGGGTGTGGCCTCTCCAATTGCAGCCAAAGCAGAGAGAATCCAGGAATTTACATTTTCCTGGCAGAGATCTCCTCCTGTGCCTTTAATATTCCATGTAAAAATTAACATATCTATAACTCCCTCTGCAGCTGGATCTTAACCCACAGACCGCAGTCAATAAGGATAGGCCAGGACACTTACTCCACAATCATCCTCAACACCAGTGCCCCACAAGGCTGTGTTCTCAGCCCCTACTATACTCCTTATACACCTATGACTATGTGGCCAAATTCCCTTCAAACTCAATTTTCAAGTTTACTGACAACGCCACCATAGTGTGTCAGATCTCCCACAATGACGAGACACGGTATATGAATAAAGTAACAAATCTGGTGAATTGGTGCGACAAAAATAGTTTCTCCCTGAATGTCAACAAAACGAAGGAGATAGTCATCAACTTCAGGAAGTGTAAAGGAGGCATGCCCCTGCCTACATCAAAGGAGATGAAATGGAAAGCATCAAGAGCTTCAAGTTTTTAGCTGTCCAGATCACCAATAACCTGGTCCCTCCATGCTGACACTATAGTTAAGAAAAGCCCCTACTTTCTCAGAAGACTAAGGAAATTTGGTATGTCAGCTACAACTCTCATCAACTTTTACAGATGCCCCATAGAAAGCATTCTTTCTGGTTGTGTCACAGCTTGGTATGGGCTCCTGCTCTGCCCAAGACCACAAGAAACTACAAAGGGTTGTGAACGTAGCCCAATCTATCACACAAGCCAGCCTCCCATCCATTGACTGTTCTATATTTCCTGCTGCCTCAGCAAAGCAGCAGAATAATTAAAGATCCCATGCAACCTGAGCATTCTCTCTTCCATCTTCCATCGGGAAAAAGATACAAAAGTCTGAGTTACGCACCAGCTGACTCATGAACAGCTTCTTTCCTGCTACTGTCAGATTTTTGAATGGACCTTCCATATATGAAGTTGATCTTTCTTTACCCTACCTATGACTCACGTTCTCGCCTTAGAACATAGAACATAGAACAATACAGCACAGAACAGGCCCTTCGGCCCTCAATGTTGTGCCGACCAAAATAAAAAGCAATGCCCCTCCTAACTAACTCCTAACTAAACCATTCCCTTCTCTACGAACGATATGTGTTGTCTGTATAGTGTACAAAAAAACAATATTTTTCACTATGTTAATACATGTGCCAGTAATAAATCCAATCTAATTCATCAGAAATTCTGGGTTGTTGATCAATTTCCTTTGTCTCTGTCCTCTACCTTGCTTATTGAGTTTCTGCTCTCTGTCTTCTGTGCATTCACTCAAGTCTGCCTTCCTGACTTGCCAAAATTTTGTGCTATAGCTGATTCACCACACCTGTATGCATTGTAACTTGAGAGCGCCTCTCTCTGCAGTCTCATTCACCTGAGCTATTTCCATGATTTTCACTAAGGAAGTTTTGTGTGTATTTGTTGTTTACACCACAAACTAATCTGTCTCGCAGCCTGTCACTCGGCGTAGATTCAGATTTACATGACTCTGCAACCACTGCAATGTGACCTTGGACTCGCACTCCATCACACAAAGCGTGGGTTTGGACTCACATTCAACCACTGCTCTGCGCTATCAGGCTTTTGATCTCCTGCCACTCCGTGTTCTCAAACTTGCAGTGAATTGCATTTTGCCATACTACCAAAAAAACCTTTCGTGATTTTGAATTCCTCTGCTCTGATCTCTCCTTAATCTTCTCTGCTCTAAGGAGAAGTAGCCCACTTTCTACATTTAATTGAAGTATTTCATTGCTTGGTCTAATAAATCTTTTCTGCACCATCTCCAAGATCTTGATAGCCTCAAGTGTGGTGCCTGGAATCCTCCACCTGGGGCCCAACAGATGATTTCTAAAAGGTTTAGCCCAACTTTCTCACTATTGTACCCAGGAGATCTTGTGCTACAGTGCCTGTTGCCTTGCCTTTGAGCCAGTAGCTCTGGGTTCAAGTCCCATGGTTGAGAAAGGCCATCATGCAGCCAAACAGGGTCAGGATCAAACTGCGAGATCTCCCAACATGCCAGTGGTGAGAGCGGGAGAGATTCCTGGTCAGTCATGTCATGGAAAGATAGTCTAAACCCCAACCATCACGCTCCATGGCTCCTGACAATAACATGCTTGTCAAAGTGTATGTAGCCACAGTAACTTGGACTCTGAGTGGACTGTAACACATCACCAGCAGCTTACCTTTGTATTTTGTTTCTATCAGTTAAACCAAGGACCCTTTTAAGCAGACCTCTGAGCTCACACTCTTTATCTTAAAACACCTTTATGTACATATGGAACATAGAACATTACAGCGCAGAACAGGCCCTTCGGCCTTCGATGTTGCGCCGACCAATTAGGAAAAAGCAATGACCCTCTAACCTAAACCATTCCCTTTTTGTCCATAAACTTATCTACTAACCTCTTAAACGCCACCAAACTTGGCGCATCTACAACTGACGCAGGCAGGGCATTCCATACCCTTACCACCCTCTGGGTAAAGAACCTACCTCTGACATCCGTCCTAAAACCACCACCCCTTAATTTAAAGCTATGTCCCCTCGTGCTAGCTTTCTCCATCCTAGGAAAAAGGCTATCACTGTCCACCCTATCTAAACCTCTAATCATCTTATATGTTTCGATCAGGTCTCCTCTTAGCCTCCTCCTTTCTAACGAAAACAACCTCAAATCCCTCAGCCTCTCTTCATAAGACCTGCCCTCCATACCAGGCAACATCCTGTAAACCTCCTCTGTACCCTCTCCAATGCCTCCACATCTTTCTTATAATGCGGGGACCAGAACTGCACACAATACTCCAAGTGCGGCCGCACTAGAGTTTTGTACAGTTGCAACATGACGTTGCGGCTCCGAAATTCAATCCCCCTACCAATAAAAGCTAAGACTCCATATGCCTTCTTAACAACCTTATCGACTTGACTGCCTACTTTCAGGGATCTATGCACAAATACACCAAGATCCCTCTGTTCATTAACACTATTAAGAATCCTACCATTAGCCCTATACTCTACACATTTGTTATTCCTGCCAAAGTGCATTACCTCACACTTTTCCACATTAAACTCCATTTGCCACCCCTTGGCCCAGCTCTGCAACTTGTCCAAGTCTCTCTGCAAACTATAACATCCCTCTTCACTATCTACCGCTCCTCCGACTTTGGTGTCATCCACAAATTTACTAATCCATCCTTCAATACCATCATCCAGATCATTTATAAAAATTACAAACAGCAGAATATATCGCAAAAGTTTCACTCTGGTGGGACGTGGGTGTCACTGACAAAGTCAGCATTTGTTGCCCATTCCTAATCGCCCTTAAATTTGCCATGGTGAGATTTGAACTCGTATCCCTATTAGCATTATACCGTCATCTCCCCTCTCATTTCTCTACTGCCCTCGCCAGGGCAGGCAGTACGGTAGTTAGCACTGCTGCCTCACAGTGCCGCGGACCCGGGTCCAATTCTGGCCTTCGGTGATTGTTTGGAGTTTGCACATTCTTCCCATGTCTGCATGGGTTTCCTCCAGGTGCTCCAGTTTCCTTCTGCACTCCAAAGATGTGTGAGTTAGATGGATTGGTTATTGTAAATTGCCCCTTAGTGTTGGGGATGAACAGGGTAAATAATTGGGTTATGGGGATAAGATCCAGATGGGATTGTGTTATGTGCGGATATAATGGCCGAAGTAGCCTCCTTCTGCACTGTAATGTTTCTATCCTGTTCTCAATCAAAGATGGATGCAAAGTACTTAATCAGTATTTCAAACCGTCTTCACCAAAATCAGCCCTGTCCTTACCCCGACACATTACAAAGAGAATCTCATTAAATCTAATCTATTTTCTTACATTCCCTTAGCCTCTCATTCCCTTTTCTATTCTTCTGTATAATTGGATTGCTAGGTTGCATTAACCAATAATGCGTGGATTGGTGTGAGTATGTGTCCCTAACTTGTTGCAACTCACCACAAGAAACTCCTTCAATCTAGTCAAGAGAACTTGATTTGTTCAGTCACATACCTGGTTCCCAATAATATGCATCCCCCCACAAACGACAACCTGGAAATGTAACAGCAGGAATGATGCTGGGGCGCAGGGCTTCTCTTTTATTTACTATGTTGTTACAAAAGCAGAGTAGCTGGAAGTTGTTTTTGCTGAATCAGGAAAGGCGACCTTATCCGCATCTGAGCCTAACACCTTAAGTTTGAGAAGATGCTTCTCTTCTTGGGACGTCGATGGCGGTGACAGCAGGGTGTTTTGGGTTTGTAATATAGTAGATAGACCTGTGCTGGCCCTGGCGAATAGCGGTTGGTTTCTCTTTGTGGCCTTGTCGGAGGAATGCAAGTTTCCTTTTTGGTTTTGAAGGTTGGGCTTTTATACCTCTTGAAGCACAGTCGGACCATTGCATTGATTGGCTTTGATTGAGCCTTGGTTCGACGTCGATATTGGTGGTACTTCTTTCTTCTTCGTACCCTTTTACGAGGTTTGCAGGACAAGTGGCCTCTCCGACGTGCCATGGTTTAGTTGCCCTCCCGTACCCTGCTTCCTCAGCTTTCACCCTATCTTGCTCTGTCTGGATGTGAGCAGCGCCTGGCAATACAGTGATACAGCACATTGTGACAAACCCTTGTGAGGTAGTGAAACCTCAATGACCAACATCATGCTGCCTTATTAGGGTGTGGAGTCATCTCACCGGTAGTGCAGTATGACGGGCAGAGAAGGGCTGATGTACCTATGCAGTATCTGGCTCAGTTGGAGGTAATCTTTCTGTGTGAGCATGGGCAGTGAGTATTGGATCTGTTCCATGGGAGAAGGTGTGTGTCATGGTGCATTAGGACTCTATTGCATGTGAATGCAAACTCCAACCCTTGATTTGCAACTAAAAGCCTCGCCATAGCCCGAGGCCCATTGCTCAGGCTGAAATCATCAAATACAGTAAAGTTTTACAACACCAATTTTAAATCCAACCAATTTATTTGATAGTAAATGATTTGTAGATGACAGAAAATTTGAGAGTATTTTGAACTTATAGTATTTTGACTTTATACGCTCTGATCAGAACATTCCACACACCTGACAAAGGAACAGCGTTTCCCAAAACTTGTGAGATTACTATCAAATAAATTGGTTGGATTTAAAACTGATGTTGTAAAACTTTACTGAGTTTACCCCAGTTCAACGCCGGCATCTCTACATCATCATCAAATACAGCAGCACTCCCAGGATCAGTGCCAACTCTATGCACACACTCACTATTCAATGAGAGAGACTACCCAGGTTTACTTTGAATACACAGAATGGTGTGGCTGCCTCGCACATTTAATCATTGCCATTATTTGCTGCAGAGTAGTTTGGGGAGCTGGGTGGAGCTCTGTTCAGATCAAGAAAGATACAGATGAGAGAATTAATCAGTGCCTCCACTCATTCCTCTTCCTCCACCATAACATCTAATTATTTTGTAGAATAGTTGCAGCAAGGAGACCTTTTGGCCCATTAGGTCTATACTGGTTCTCTTCGATAATGATCCAGTTTTCTCCTAAAAGCACAAACTGCCTCCACCCCTTTCTCAGGTGGTGCGTTGTAACTACTCATCTTTTTAAAAAAAGATTCTTCCTCCTCTTCATTGCTTTTGTTGCAAAGATTCCCTTTGATTTTCACCCCATTCTCTATATCCACTCTGTCCTGACCCTCTGAATTTGAACACCTTCATCAAATCTCTCTTCAACCCTCACTTTTCTAAAAAAGCAATTCTAGTTTCTCTCATCTAACTACAGAACTAAACTTCCTCATCCCTAGAACCATTCTCGTGTATCATTTCTGTGCTCTCTCTAATGCTCACACACCATTTTTGAAGTGTGGCACCCAGTATGGAGGGCAAATCAGTGTTTAATACATGTTTAATGTAACTGTTTTGTTTTAGTATTCTATGTTCCTATCTGTAAATCCTATCAGTGGTCACGGGCATTCAGCCTCTGACCTTAGGGTAAATGTTCTCCAAGGTGGCCTTCACGACACACGGCAGTGCAAAGTCGCTGAGCACAGATTGATAGCCAAGTTCCGCACACATGAGGACGGTCTCAACCAGGATCTTGGGATCATGTCACACTATCTGTAACCCCCATGACTTGTCTGGGTTTGCAACATCTCACTTTCTGTCCTGTCTGGAGACAATACACATCTCTTTAATCTGTGCTTAATGCTATCTTCACTCACATTGTCTGCATCTTTAAGACTTGAATAGTAGGTTAGCTGTAAAGACTTGCATTCTAGTCAGTATTCTGCAAACTATGTGTGACTTTATACGCTCTGATCAGAACATTCCACACACCTGACAAAGGAACAGCGTTTCCTAAAACTTGAGATTACTATCAAATAAATTGATTGGACTCTAACCTGGTGTTGTGAGACTTCTTCCTATCTGTTAAATCCAGGCTCTATTAACTGCTCTCTCCCCATGTGTGCCACCTTCAATAATTCATGCACATGTACACCCAGGTACCTCTGCCTTGCATTCATTTGGTATTGTCCTCTTTAGTTTTTAAGCTTAAAAGTTTTAAAGTTCATTATTTATTAGTCACAAGTAAGGCTTACATTAACACTGCAACACAATTGCTGTGAAAATCCCCCAGTCGCCACATTCCAGTACCTGTTCGGGTCAATGGATCGAACCAGCACATCGTTCAGATTGTGGGAGGAAACCAGGGCACCCAGAAGAAACTTGCGCAGACATGGGGAGAACATGCAGACTCCACACACACACTGACCCAAGCTGGGAATCTGTGGGTCCCACTGTGAAAGTAGCAGTGCTAACCATTGCTATCATACTGCCCATATGCCTTTAGTTTATTATCTCTGCAATCTTTCTGCCAAAAATTAATCACTTTACACTTCCTTGAGTTAAATTTCATCTTTGTCCATTCCACCAGCCTTCCTACATCATCTTGAAATCTGTCGCTGGCCTCACAGTTCAAAACACTCCCAAATTTTGTCATCTACAAATTGTAAAAGTGGTGTCCTACACACAAAGGTCGAGGTCATTAATCTGTTTCCAAAGAACTGGAATCCTAATGCCAAATCCTGGGGAAGTTTTAAAGCACATTAAGGTAGATAAATCCCCAGAACCTGATGAAGTGTATCCCAGGACATTGTGGGAAGCTAGAGAGGAAATCACAGGTCCCTTACTTGAGATACTTGAATCGACAGCCACAGGTGAGGTGCCTAAAGATTGGTGGGTGACAAATATCATGCCTTTGTTTAACAATGGTTGCAGGGAAAAACCTGGGAACTACAGGCCAATAAGCCTAACATCTGTAGAGGGTAAGTTGTTCAAAGATATTTTGAGAGACAGGATCTACCAGGCATTTAAAGATGCAAGGACTGATTAGGGACAGTCAGCACGGCTTTGTGAGTGGAAAATCATGTCTAACAAATTTGATTGAGTTTTTTGAGGGGGTAACCAAGAAGGTGGATGATGGCAGTGCAGTTGATGTTGTCTACATGGACTTTAGCAAGGCCTTTGACAAGGTACTGTGTGGTAGGTTGTTGCGTAAAGTTAAATCTCACAAGATCCAGGGTGAGGTAGTTAAATGGATACAAAATTGACTTCTTGACAGAACTCAGTAAAGTTTTACAACACCAATTTTAAATCCAACCAATTTATTTGATAGTAAATCTGCGAGCTTTCGACACTATGTTGTGCCTTCGTCAGGCAAATGCAGTGTTCTGATCTGCAGAGGCACTCGTATCCACACAGACAGTTACATATTGCTGATTAGAATGCGAATCCTTACATCTAACCTGCTGTTCAAGTGTTAAAGTGGCTAACAATGTGTGTGAAGGAAATCCTGAGCATTGGTTAGAGAATTGTGTATTTTCTCCAGACAGCACAGTAAGTGAGGTTTTTTGCTAATCCAGGCAAGTTACGAGGTTACAGATAGTGTGACATGAAGCCAAGATCCCTGTTAAGACCATCCTCGTGTGCGGAACTTGGCTATCAGTCTCTGCTCAGCGACTCTGCGCTGTCGTGTGTCACGAAGGCCCCTGAAGAACATTTACCCGCAGGTTGGAGGCCGAATGCCCATGACTGCTGAAGTGTTCGCCCACAGGAAGGGAACTGTTTTGCCTGGTGATTGTTGAGCGATGCTCATTCGTCCGCTGTCGTAGTGTCTGCATGGTCTCCCCAATTTGCTAGCACGAGGGGACACAGCTTTAAATTAAGGGGTATGAGTTATAGGACGGATATCAGAGGTAGGTTCTTTACTCAAAGAGTGATTAGGGAGTGGAATGCCCTGCCTGCAGCTGTTGTAGATGCGCCAAGTTTGGTGGCGTTTAAGAGGTTAATTGATAAGTATATGGAAGAGAAGGGAATGTTTAGTTGGAGGGGCATTGCTTTTTATTTTGGTCGGCACAACATCGAAGGCTGAAGGGCCTGTTCTGTGCTGTAATGTTCTATGTACCATGCTTCGGGACATCCTTTCTTGCAACGTATTAGGTAGACGACGTTGGCCGAGCTGCAAGAGTATGTACTGTATACCTGGTGAATGGTATCCTCACGTTTGATGATGTCGTCCATGTCTATGATCCGGCATGTCTTGCAGAGGTTGCTGTGGCAGGGTTGTGTGGTATTGTGGTCACTGTTCTCCTGAAGGTTGGGTAGTTTGCTGCGAACAATGATCTGTTTGAGGTTGTGCGGTTGTCTGAAAGCAAGAAGTGGGGGGGTGGGGATGGCCCTAGCGAGATGTTCATCGTCATCAATGACATGTTGAAGACTCCGGAGAAGATGTCGTAGCTTCTCCGCTCCGGGGAAGTACTGGACAACAAAGGGTACTCTGTCCACGGTCTGTGTCGTCTTCTGAGGAGGTCAGTGCGGTTTATCGCTGTGGCACGTCGAACTGTCGATCGATGAGTCGAGCGCCATATCCTGTTCTCACGAGGGCATCCTTCAGGTCTGGAGGTGTCTGTCACGATCCTCCTCATCTGAGCAAATTCTGTGTATACGGAGGGCTTGTCCATAGGGAATGGCTTCTTTAACGTGTCTAGGGTGGAAGCTGGAGAAGTGGAGCATTGTGAGGTTGTCTGTCGGTTTGCGGTACAGTGAGGTGCTGAGGTGACCGTCCTTGATGGAGATGCGTGTGTCCAAGAATGCAACTGATTCTGGAGAATAGTCCATGGTGAGTCTGATGGTGGGATGGAACTTGTTGATATCATCATACAGTTGTTTCAATGATTGTTCACCATGAGTCCAAAGGAAAAAGATGTCATCAATGTATCTAGTATACAACCTTGGTTGAAGATCTTGTGTGGTGAAGAAGTCTTGTTCGAACCTGTGCATGAAGATGTTGGCATACTGAGGTGCAAATTTGGCCCCCATGGCTGTTCCATGTGTCTGGATGAAAAGCTGATTGTTGAAGGTGAAGACATTGTGGTCCAAGATGAAGCGGATGAGTTGTAAAATTGCATCCGGAAACTGGCAGTTGTTGGCATTGAGTACTGAGGCAGTTGCAGCAATACCATCGTCGTGGGGGATGTTGGTGTAGAGCGCCGAGACATCCATTGTGACAAGGAGTGTCCCTGGTTCTATGCTCCATGTGTGCTGAGTTTCTGTAGGAAGTCCGTAGTGTCAAGACAAAAGCTGGGGGTTCTTCGTACAATGGTCAGGATGCCCTCGATATAGCCGGAGAGGTTCTCACACAGGGTCCCATTGCCCGATACGATGGGACGGCCGGGTATGTTTGCTTGTCCCGAAGCATGGTACATTGGGGAGACCATGCAGACACTACGACAGCGGATGAATGAGCATCGCTCAACAATCACCAGGCAAAACAGTTCCCTTCCTGTGGGCGAACACTTCAGCAGTCATGGGCATTCGGCCTCCGACCTGCGGGTAAATGTTCTTCAAGGGGGCCTTCGTGACACACGACAGCGCAGAGTTGCTGAGCAGAGACTGATAGCCAAGTTCCGCACACATGAGGACGGTCTTAACAGGGATCTTGGCTTCATGTCACACTATCTGTAACCCCCGTAACTTGCCTGGATTAGCAAAAAACCTCACTTACTGTGCTGTCTGGAGAAAATACACAATTCTCTAACCAATGCTCAGGATTTCCTTCACACACATTGTTAGCCACTTTAACACTTGAATAGCAGGTTAGATGTAAGGATTCGCATTCTAATCAGCAATCTGTAACTGTCTGTGTGGATTTGAGTGCCTCTGCAGATCAGAACACTGCATTTGCCTGACGAAGGCACAACATAGTGTCGAAAGCTCGCAGATTTACTATCAAATAAATTGGTTGGATTTAAAATTGGTGTTGCAAAACTTTACTGAGTTTACCCCAGTCCAACGCCGGCATCTCTACATCATTCTTGACAGAAGCCAGAGAGTGGTTGTAGAGAGTTGTTTTTCAAACTGAGCGGTGTGCCTCAGGGATCAGTGCTAGGTTCACTGTTATTTAGAACATAGAACATTACAGCACAGAACAGGCCCTTCGGCCTTCGATGTTGCGCCGACCAATATAAAAAGCAATGCCCCTCCAAACTAAACCATTCCCTTCTCTTCCATATACTTATCAACTAACCTTTTAAACGCCACCAAACTTGGCGCATCTACAACTGCTGCAGGCAGGGCATTCCACTCCCTAATCACTCTTTGGGTAAAGATTTGTATTATGATTTGAATGAGAATTTAGGAGGCATAGTTAGTAATTTTGCAGATAACACCAAGATTGGTGGCATAGTGGACAGAGAAGAAGGTTATCTAGGATTGGAATGGGATCTTGATCAATTAGGCCAGTGGGCTGATCAATGGCACATGGAATTTAATTTAGATAAATGTGAGGTGATGCATTTTGGTAGATTGAATCAGGGCAGGATTTAGTTAATGATAGGGCATAGGAGACAGTTACAGAACAAAGAGATCTAGGGGTAGAAATTCATAGCTGCTTGAAATTGAGTCACAGGTGGACAGAGTGATGAAGGCGGCATTCAGCATTCTTGGTTTCATTGGTCAGAACATTGAATACAGGAGTTGGGACGTCTTGCTGAAGTTGTACAAGACATTGGTAAGGCCACTCTTGGAATACTGTGTATAGTTCTGGTCACCCTATTGTAGAAAGGATATTATTAAACTAGAAAAGAGTGCAGAAAAGATTTGCTAGGATGCTACTGGGACTTGATGGTTTGAGTTATAAGGAGATGCTAGATAGACTGGGACTTTTTTCTCTGGATCACAGGAGACTGAGGGGTGATCTTATGGAGGTCTGTAAAATAATGAGGGGCATAGGTTAGGTAGATAGTCAATATCTTTTCCCAAGAGTAGAGGAGTCTAAAACTGGAGGCATTGGTTTAATGTGAGAGGAGAGAGATGCAGAAAAGTCGCAAGAGGCAATTTCTTTCGCACACATGGCGGTGAGTGTCTGGAATGAGTTGCCAGCGTTAATAGTAGAGGCTGGTACAATTTTGTCTTTTATAAAGCATTTAGATGCATGGCTACGATGGGTATACATGGGTTAAACGCAAGCAATTGGGACTAGCTTAATGGTAAAAACTCTGACTCTACAACAAATTTGTTAACATGATTTCCCTTCAATAAAACTATGTTCTATTCATACTGTGCTTTTCTAAGTACGTTGTACCACCGTGCTTCAGTGAATGAGTTAAATATTGGCCGTTGTTACAAATCCTGCTGATGTGTGCGAGGTGTCCCAAAACCCAGAAGGATAACTTGGAACACAGTTTCTAATGATGCATATGGTGAGGAATGATATGGAACCCAGTGAGGAATAGTTCAGTCATTGTGAGAACAATTAATCAAGAATATTTAATAACGTAAAAGAAAAATAAAGCCAACAGACATGGCAATGATATATGACTGTAAAATACACTGATGATACACATGTAATTTTACATAAAACTATTCCTTGGTTCCCAACTGCTGACATTCCCTAAACTCTGGCACCCCTTTTCCCAAACGACATCCAGCATTAAATAACACCAAGCTAAATCCAGCAAACATTGTCACAACCGCGTTCAGATGGCCACGCCCGGGAAATAGTCTTCAGGTTTAGTCAAGTAGAAAATTGTCTTTCAGGAGATTGTATCAGCCACTGCTGTGATTCTGATGTTAGCTGTATCTCTCTCTCTCTCTTACTCACCGCCCATCCTCACCACCTCCCAATTAGTGTTCTATAGTTAGACAATTTATTTCCGTTTGATGTTACCCGCCTCCATGTGTTGGGTTTTGTCAATTTCCTTATCACTTCACTTTGAAATTACCCCATTTATAATCCCATTGTTTCCTCTAGTTAGATATAAGTAGGCTAATTCATATCTCATTGCTTCTCCAGATGGCTTCCTCTAATCAACTCGTGTTCTTTTAACTGTTGTTTCATTTTGCTGTTAATCTTAATTTTGCCCAACTCTTAACACTATGCAAAGTTCTCAGAGAAAAATGTTATCCCCTTGATGTGGAGGAATGTCTAACTGTTTTCCTGTTTTGCTCAGAAGAAGGTGGAAGATACTGATGGCAACAACGTGATAGAAGCAGCACATTGCGCAACATTGAAGCATTTTGGTTTTAGTGTCATAGACTCAAAGACATTTAGTCCTGTAACTTATTTTGTCCAATGCGTTCTCAGGGATGGCAGCAGCAATGAGTTTAGTTGCCATGTGCATTGCTGTGCTGCTTGGTCATATCACTTCAATTTGACCTTTCCCAGCATGGATTGCATTCAGAGACCGCCTGTTCTATATCATATCACAGTACTGCTTGAAGAACATTCTCTGTGAGTGCGCAGTTGAGTCAGCTGTTGCTGCCTCTGTTGCTGGTAATGTCACTCCACAGGTTTCTCCTACGGCGTTTGAAGTTGTTGATCACTTTTTGATGTGACATGGCTCAGTTGCCCTCCCTTCTGTCTGCTGGGCTGAGTGCAGACATCAGCAGTGCTTGGCAAAACAGTGAAACAGCACATTATGATGAACTTTCTGTGAGACTCTGATAGCCCAGTGACTTAACACCATATTGCCTTATTAGGACATCCAGCCACTTGTCCTGAGTGCAGTGTATCAGGCAGAGCGAGGGAGGAGGGGCTCATAAGACCATAAGAAACAGGAACAGGAGTTTGATCCTATACCACTTCTCAATCTTAAATTGCTGCCCGTTTATTCTGTAACTAGGCTCTCTGGTCCTCGACTGTCCCATGATGGGAACCATCCTCTCAATATTTACCCTGTCAAGCCCCTTAATCCTGTATGTTTCTTTTCCATGTTCCAGCAAGGAGCAGGATTCTTCCATTTCCTGATCTTTTCCAACTTTTTCTCCAGACCTCTCGGTCCTGGCTACTGCAAGTGCTGTCTATCCCCACATTTCCTTTCTGCTGTGTGCCTCCATCCCACCCCATCTTGAACCACTTTCTGTGCTATAGTGCCATGGACAATGCTCCCCATATCCTCCGCACACAGTCCTTATTCTCAAAGCTAACCATTGGGCAGGAGCAGGATCTGCTGAATCTCCTATTCTACATTTCCTCATCAGAGTTTGCGATTTAGAGTCAACTCTGTTTGCCTCCACTAACTTTATATATTAAGGGCAGCGTGGTGGCGCAGTGGTTAGCACTGCTACTTCACAATGCCAGGGACCTAGGCTTGATTCCTGGCTTGGGTCACTGTCTGTGTGGACTCTGCACATTCTCCGTGTGTGTGTGTGCATGGGTTTCCTCCGGGTGCTCTGGTTTTCTCCCACAGTCTGAAAGACATGGTGATTAGGTGCATTGGCCATGCTAAATGCCCCCTCAGCGTACTCAGTGGTCAGAGAAGACAGAGGGTAGCAGTGGAAGGGTGCATTTCTGAATGGAAGGCTTTGACAAGTGGTGTTTCTCTGGGATCAGTGCTGGGACCTTTGCTATTTGTAATATATTTAAATAGTTTGAAGAAAAATATAGCTGGATTGATTAGTAAATTTGCAGACGGCACAAAGGTTTGTGGATTTGCAGAAAGCGATTAGGACCATCAGAGGATACAGCAGGCTATAGATCAGTTGCAGACTTGAGCAGAGAGATGGCAGATGGCGTTTAGTCTGGACAAATGTGAGGTAATGCATTTTGGAAGGTCTAATAGAGATAGGAAATATACAATAAATGGCAGAACCCTTAAGAGCATTGATAGGCAAAGGCATCTGGGTGTACAGGTACACAGGTCACTGAAAGTGGCAATGCAGGTGGGGAAGGTAGTTAAGAAGGCATACGGCATGCTTGTCTTCATCAGCCGAGGCATTGAGTTTAAAAATTGGCAAGTCATGTTGCAGCTTTATAGAACCTTTGTTAGGCCGCAATTGAAATATAGTGTTCAATTCTGGTCGCCACATTACCAGAGGGATGTGGAGGCTTTGGAGATGGTAGAGGAAGGATTAACCAGGATGTTGCCTAGTATTGAGGGTATTAGCTATGAGGAGAGCTTGGAGAAACTTTGGTTTGTTCTCACTGAAACAACAGAGGTTGAGGGGATACCGGTTATAAATCTATGAAATTATGAGGGACAAGGACAGAGTGGATAGTCAGAAGCTTTTTCCCGTGATAAAGAATCAATTAGTGGGCACAGGTTTAAGGTACAAGGGGCGAGTTTTAAAGGAGATGTACGAGTAATTTAGAACATAGAACATTACAGCACATAACAGGCCCTTCAGCCCTCAATGTTGCACCGACCAATTAAGAAAAAGCAATGACCCTCTGACCTAACCCATTCCCTTTTCATCCATAAACCTATCCACAGACCTCTTAAACGCCCCCAAACTTGGCGCATCTACAACTGCAACAGGCAGGGCATTCCATACCCTTACCACCCTCTGGGTAAAGAACCTACCTCTGACATCCACCCTATAACTACCACCCCTTACTTTAAAGCTATGTCCCTCATGCTAGCTTTCTCCATCCTAGGAAAAAGGCTTTCACTGTCCACCCTATCTAAACCTCTAATCATCTTATATGTTTCAATAAGGTCTCCTCTTAGCCGCCTTCTTTCTCACGAAAACAACCTCAAATCCCTCAGCCTCTCTTCATAAGACCTGCCTTCCATACCAGGCAACATCCTGGTAAACCTCCTCTGTACCCTCTCCAATGCCTCCACATCTTTCTTATAATGTGGAGACCAGAACTGTACACAATACTCCAAGTGCGGCCGCACTAGAGTTTTGTACAGTTGCAACATGACGTTGTGGCTCCGAAATTCAATCCCCCTACCAATAAAAGCTAAGACTCCATATGCCTTCTTAACAACCTTATCGACTTGACTGCCTACTTTCAGGGATCTATGCACAAATACACCAAGATCCCTCTGTTCATCCACACTATTAAGAATCCTACCATTAGCCCTATACTCTACACATTTATTATTCCTGCCAAAGTGCATTACCTCACACTTTTCCACATTAAACTCCATTTGCCACCTCTCGGCCCAGCTCTGCAACTTGTCAAAGTCTCTCTGCAAACTATAACACCCCTCTTCACTATCTACCACTCCACCGACTTTAGTGTCATCTGCAAATTTACTAATCCATCCTTCAATACCCTCATCCAGATCAGTTATAAAAATTACAAACAGCAGGGGCCCCAAAACAGACCCCTGAGGTACACCACTTGTAACCGAACTCCATGATGAATAATTCCCATCAACCACCACCCTCTGTCTTCTATCTGCTAGCCAATTCCTAATCCAATTAGCAAAATCACCCTCTATCCCATACATCTGCATTTTCTGCAGAAGCCTTCCATGGGGAACCTTATCGAACGCCTTACTAAAGTCCACGTACACCACGTCAACTGCCTTACCCCCATCCATCTCTCTGGTCACTTTTTCAAAAAACTCAATAAGGTTAGTAAGGCACGACCTATACCCTTCACAAAACCATGCTGACTATCCCCAATCAATTCATTTCTCTCTAAATAACTATAAATCGGACAGAAATAACTATATTTCTGGACAGTGATAGCCTTTTTCCTAGGATGGAGAAAGCTAGCACGAGGGGACATAGCTTTAAATTAAGGGGTGATAGTTATAGGATGGATATCAGAGGTAGGTTCTTTACCCAGAGGGTGGTTAGGGAGTGGAATACCCTGCCTGCTACAGTTGTAGATGTGCCAAATTTGGCGGCACTTAAGAGGTTAGTTGATAAGTTTATGGAAGAGAAGGGAATGGTTTAGTTTGGAGGGTCATTGCTTTTTTCATAATTGGTCGGTGCAACATCGAAGGCCGAAGGGCCTGTTCTGCGCTGTAATGTTCTATGTTCTAAATCCTAAACTAAAATTTACACAGAGTAATAATCTAATGATACCATGAGACCATCACCTCCCCAAGTTATGTATGCATTGTCACTCTGAAGCAGATGTGAGTAAAGGTTACAAACACAGAGGAACCATTACAATGCTGATAGCAGGGAATGGCCTCACAGCCCTAATAACTGCTGTTCCCCTGCCCCCTCCAAACCCATCAGGTACTGTGAAGGACGCTTAAACCTCACAAACACAATGAACAGACAAGAAAAGAACAGTCAAAACCATTTGCCGACTCGACAGAACAAGTGATGGAGAAAGATCAGTGAATAAGTCTCATTGTAAATCAGTCCAAAGATTATAACCCTGGTCACATTGCTGACTCTCTCGTAACATTTCAGTGCAACACCAGTGAAGCTATATCATCTATACCAACACTTCACATTCTATACTGACATGCTGAGATATTTCTCTAAACTTGCTACTATACAGCTTAAAGTTTATTGTTAGTCACAAGTAGGCTTACATTAACACTACAATGAAGTTACTGTGAAATTCCCCTAGTCACCACATTCCAGCATCTATTCAGGTATAAAGAGCAAAGAATCAAAAAAATTACAGCACAGAAATAGCCCTTCAGTCTTCTGAACCTGCATCAACTATGCTGCTTGACTTAACTAAAACCGCCTTCCCTTCCAGGGACCATATCCTTCCTAAGTTCCTCTTAGATACTAAGAGGAAGTACCTATTTAGGTGCTTGTCAAGACGTTCCTTAAAAGTCACTTCTGTATTCAGAGAGATTGAGTACATTGGGCCTGTACTCGTTGGAGTTTAGAAGGATGAGGGGGAATCTTATCGAGACATATAAGATAATGAAGGGGCTAGATAGGGTAGAAGCGGAGAGATTCTTTCCACTTAGAAAGGAAACAAGAACTAGAGGACACACCCTCAAAATAAGGGGAAGTCAATTTAGAACAGAGTTGAGGAGGAACTTCTCTCAGAAGATAGTGAATCTTTGGAATTCTCTGCCCATTGAAGCAGTGGAGGCTACCTCATTAAATATGTTTAAGTCACAGGTAGATAGATTTCTGATTGATAAGGGAATTAAGGATTATGGGGAGCAGCCGGGTAAGTGGAACTGAACCACTATCACATCAGCCATGATCTTATTGAATGGAAGGGCAGGCTCGAGGAGCTAGATGGCCTACTCCTGCTCTTGTTTCTTACGTTCTTACTGATGATAACTTAATGTGATGAAAAAGAAAGATGTAGCGATGCCGGTGTTGGACTGGGGTAAACACAGTAAGAAGTCTGACAACACCAGGTTTAAGTCCAACCGATTTATTTGATAGTAAACTCACAAGCCTTCGAGGTTACCCTCTTCATCAGGTGAACGAGGTGTTCTGGTCTCAAACAGCACATATAACAGCACAGACAGTTTACAGATTACTGATTAGAATGCGAATCTTTACACCTAACCTGCTATTCAAGTGTTAAAATGGTCAACAATGTGAGTGGACGGAGCACTGAGCACAGGTTAGAGAGATGTGTATTGTCTCCATACAGTGCAGTAAATGAGGTTTTGCAAACCTAGGCAAATCATGGGGGTTACAGATAGTGTGACATGAATCCAAGATCCCTGTTGAGGCCGTCCTCGTGTGTGGAACTTGGCTATCAGTCTTTGCTCAGCGACTCTGCGCTGTTGTGTGTCATGAAGGCCCCCTTGGAGAACGCTTACCTGAAGACTAGAGGCTGAATGCCCATGACCGCTGAAGTATTCGCCCACAGGAAGGGAAGTGTTTTGCCTGGTGATTGTTGAGCGATATTCATTCATCCGCTGTCGTAGTGTCTGCATGGTCTCCCCAATGTATCATGCTTCAGGACATCCTTTCTTGCAACATATTAGGTAGACAATGTTGGCCAAATTGCAAGAATATGTACCATGTACCTGGTGGATGGTATTCTCATGTGTGATGATGTCATCCATGTCTATGATCCGGCATGTCTTGCAGAGGTTGCTGTGGCAGGGTTGTGTGGTATTGTGGTCACTGTTCTCCTGAATGCTGGGTAGTTTGCTGCGAACAGTGATCTGTTTGAGGTTGTGCGGTTGTCTGAAGGCAAGAAGTGAGGGTGTGGGAATGGCCCTGGGGTGATGTTTGTCTTTGTCAATGATATGTTGAAGACTCCAGAGAAGATGTCATAGCCATCTCCACACCCCTACTTCTTGCCTTCTGACAACCACGCAACCTCAAACAGACCATTGTTCACAGCAAACTACCCAGCCTTCAGGAGAACAGTGACCACAATACCACACAACCCTGCCACAGCAACCTCTGCAAGACATGTCAGATCATCAACATGGATGACATCATCAAATGTAAGAATACCATCCATCAGGTCCACAGTACATACTCTTGCAACTTGGCCAACATTGTCTACCTAATACGCTACAGGAAAGGATGTCCCAAAGCATGTTACATTGGGGAGACCATGCAGACACTACGACAGCGGGTGAATGAACATTGCTCAACAATCACCAGGCGAGATTGTTCCCTTCCTATTGGTGGACACTTCAGCAGTCACGGGCATTTGGCCTCTGATCTTCGGGTAAGCGTTCTCCAAGATGGCCTTCACAACACACGACAGTGCGGAGTCGCTGAACAGAGACTGATAGCCAAGTTCCGCACACATGAGGACACACACATCAATGGGAATATTGGCTTCGTGTCACACTATCTGTAACCTCCATGATTTGCCTAGGTTTGCAAAACCTCACTTACTGCACTGTATGGAGACAATACACATCTCTCTAACCTGTGCTCAGTGCTCCGTCCACTCACATTGTTGGCCATTTTAACACTTGAATAGCAGGTTGGGTGTAAAGATTCGCATTCTAATCAGTAATCTGTAAACTGTCTGTGCTGTTATATGTGCTGTTTAAGACCAGAACGCCTCATTCACCTGATGAAGAGGGTAACCTCGAAAGCTTGTGAGTTTACTATCAAACAAATCGGTTAGACTTAAACCTGGTGTTGTCAGACTTCTTACAATGAAAAAGAACACCAGACGAAAGTTCGTTGGTTTCGGAGTGGTATTTCTGCAGTGGTTACATCCCTTACACAGACAGGGACAGTTGACAGTTGGTTGCCCTGCTTTGCTCCATTTTGTTATGAGCTGTGCCACTTTTCAATTCGGACATCCCAGTAAAGGAACAGACCTGGAAACCGTATCTTCTATCGAGTGCACTTCTTCTTCTTGCCAAAGCAGGTTTGGCGTGTGTTGTGTAGCCGCGTCAGCTGTTGCCTTTGTTTGTGCCACCACCTCCTTTTGCCCTGCCCATGGTGTCTCCTGGTGCAGTGCCCTCTCCGATGTGACATGTCTTCGTGGCTCTTTCTGCACTTTGCTGAACTATCTCTCAGCAGTCACAGCGCTCAGTGATGCAACATACAAAAGATTGTGAGGTGCTGACAGTCAAACATCATGCTGCATGTAATAATGTACAGCTATCTTGCCTTGGTACAGTGTGAGGGCCTCAACTCATTTTGTTGTTTCCTATGATCTAAACTCTCTAAAATCCAATGGAACGATGTCCATTGTCCTGTCTGCCTCAATGGAGTTGGTTGAAAGTAGGGACAAGATTACAGTGACAGTAAATCTTTTTATTATTTAGACTTTAGCTATTATATCATAATGAAAATCAAGCTAAGATCTTAGCAGTTATGCTGGGCACAATCCAACTTTTATCAACACTTCCTCTTCCAGCCGGCACTGATTTCTTATCTTTGTCAAACATCATTCTTTCTCTCAGCCTGGTCATTGCTTCATCAGCACAGTACATTCCAATTTCCCCAATAGTGAAAACTCCAGTTCAGCTCCCAAATAAGGGACTACCTTGAGGCTTTACCCAAACAAACTGTTGACTGAATGAAATATCAAACATTAAGTAGCAGCATCACATTGAGTTCATATTCTTGCAGATGAATTTGGTAGAGCCGTGTTATCTGATCCAGAGAGAAGATGGGAAGACGTAATCAATACCCCATATCTGAGGAGATAAGGAGATTCCTCTCCTGTGTAATCTTGTCCTTACATTGAATCCTTAAGGTGCAAAAAGAGGCCATTCAACCCATCGAGTCTGCAACAACTCCAAAATAGCATCCCACCCATGCCTCCCTTGTTGGCCTATCCCTGTAACCCCATGCATTTGCCATGGCCAATCCATCTCTCTGAACACTGAGGGGCAATTTAGCATGGCCAATCCAACTAACCAGCACGCCTTTGTAGTGGAAACCTGAAATTGCCTCCCTAACAGCATTGTGGGTCGACCTAGAGAACATGGACTGCAGCAATTCAAGAAGTGGAGATGCCTGCGTTGGACTGGGGTAAACAAGGTAAGAAATCTCACAACACCAGGTTCAAACCAGTTGGACTTTAATTTGGTATTGTGAGATTTCTTACTGCGATTCAAGAAGGCAACTCAACACCACCTTCTCAAGGGTGACTAGGCAATAAATACTGGCCAGAACACCCGAGGGAAACCCACACAGACACAGGGAGAGTGTACAGACTGCACAGGAATTGAACCTGGGTTTCTGGCACTGTGGCAGCAGTGTGATACCGTGCTGCATGTGAACATTCTTAGGTTACTTTTAGTGCTGAAAGAATTAAAGTTTAAGATAGTGTGGAAGTTGAGTATTGCTGAAAAAATAGGCATGTTGTTGCAACTTTATATGGCACTCATCAGGAGTCTCAAGAAATTGCCAATAGTAAAGGGAAACAATTTATACTGCAGGAGGAGAGAGTGATTGGTTTGTCAAGTGGATTCTGGTGAAGGCGTTGCCATGGAGAACAGGCAGCACAGAACAGTGAGCTACCCAGTTTTATTGAAATTCAATCTAGGCAGGTTTTACTGTAGTCACAGAATGCAGATAGGTGGTGTTGTGATGGGTTCCCTTTTCAGCCCAGCTCTGACAAACAGCTTTGTCACTTTCCATAGGAGACACATCTTCAATGGAATGACGGTGAACCTCCTGCCCCTTGCAGGTTTCCTATATGTGAACGATTGAATGTGCTGCTGTGTGTTAAGAGTTTCCTTACATACATTAATGAGTTTCATGCTGCACTCAGAACCACCTTTGAAATGGAGCAGTGACAAGAGCTCCCTTTCCTGTGCGTGCTAGTTGAGAAATTTGCCTATGGTTTTTCTACCACTTTACCACAAGCCTACCTTCACTCTATGGTATAAGCGTTGGGATTCTTACAGTCCCATACTCCAGTCTTGTAAATACGCCCAAGCTCATTGTCCGAGTTTATTTTTATTCGTTCATGGGACATGGACATCCCTGGCTAGCCAGCATTTATCATCCATCTCTAGTTGCCCTTGGCAGTTAAGAGTCAACCCATTGTTGCGGGAGACACGAGTAGGGTAAGAATGGCAGATTTCCTTCCCTAAAGGACACCAGTGAACCAGATGGGATTTTCTGATGATTGACAATGGTTTCATGGTCATCAGTAAATTCTTATTTCCGGATTTTTTTATTTGCATTCAAATTCCTCCATCTGCTGTGGTAGGATGTGAACCCGGGTGCCTAGAACATTAGCTGAGTTTCTGGATTAATAGTGTAGTGATAATACCACTAGACCATTGCTTCCTCAGTCTGATGCTGAAATAAGGTATATCAAAGTCATTCCTGTGGGTTAATGACTATGTGATCAGATCATTACCCACTATACATTAAGCAAACCCCTGACCAGGCCTAAAGCTACTACCTTCAGTTCTGAAAAGTGCCCAGTCTACCTTGGGTTTCTCCAAATCTGAGCAACAGGTGAAGCTAGCTGTTCACTCTGTTGGTGTGCAGTTGGAATACAAGTGCTTTTCACCATTAAAAGGGTGCTGCTGTCAAGACAAAGCTTTCTGTCTGCCACATCAAATAAATAACGTGATATGTGCCAGTGTAATGATAAGTCAAGAATATCCCAAATACTGGCAGGTTACATCAAACAGCATGTCCCTTGGCTGTTTGTAATGGGTAAGTATAGCCCACATCCATCCAGCCTGTGCTTTCAAAACTCTGAACACAGTGTCTGATTTTATGATTGGATAACTACTGCTAAACAGTCACGTGTGCTTATGAAAGCCATGTGGCTCACTCATGCATGTTGGACCCATATATCCTGACACACAGCACCTTGTTCTTTACAGATGGGAGGAACATGTCCACATGTGGCCCTTTTTAGCTTGGAGGGGGGTGGGGGTGACAACCATTTCCTTGTTCATTCCCCAGGACAATGCCATGACCAATATCATCCTGCCTGATTTTATACTGAATAATGCTGAACAGTGAACTGTTCCATGCCCTCGTCATAACAACGCCTCAACCAATTAGAGTCCATTCGCCAACCAATCAGCACTCTCTCAGAGCAGGATAAGTTGTGTTTGTCCATGACTGTTGTGATTTCTTGTGACCTGCCCTGATGAATACAAACTGGAAAGCTTTGGTAGTATGTCTTGTTTGTTTTCAGCAAGTTACCAAGTTCTGGCCCCATAGCTTGCTCGGGATGTATCCAGCCTTCCTTGCTGCTGGACAGTCAAGCAATCTGATTATTTCTTAAGTTCACAGCTTTGTGTTCTTCCACCAGATAAACTCGTTTCACATTTGTTCTTTTAGTGTCTCTCAAAAGCAGGTATTAAATTCCAAAATCAAAGTCCAAAATCCTTCTGTTTCCCAGAACTCCAGTACATTCATCAGCAGTACGTTATTAATCATTGACGCTGTTGTTCCAAGAAGCTCAGACCAGGTCACTGAGATTTCTGCAAGATTTTGCAGACAATTGCTTTTTATTTTCATTTGTAGAATCAAAGAACAGTACAGCACAGGAACAGGCCCTTTGGAGCAGCAAGGTGGCACAGTGCTTAGCACTGCTGCTTCACAGCACCGGGGACCCGGGTTCAATTCCTAGCTTGGCTCACTGTCTGTGTGGAGTTTGAACTTTCTCTCTGAATCTACCTGGTTTCCTCTGGATGCTTCAGTTTCCTCCCACACTGCAAAGATGTGCAGGTTAGGTGAATTGGCCATGCTAAATTCTCCCACAGTGTACTCGAACAGGCGCTGGATTGGGAGATTTTCACAGTAACTTCATTGCAGTGTTAATGTAAGCCTATGTGTGACTAATAAATAAACTTTACTCAGCCCTCCAAGCTATCTAACACATGACTCCTTTCTAAAGATCTTTTTCCCTCCATGTGGTCTGTATCCCTCTATCTGTCAAGATGCCTCTTAAATGTTGCTATTGTATCTGCTTCTACCAGCTCCTCTGGTACTACATTCTAGGCATTTATCATAGAACATAGAACATTACAGCACAGAACAGGCCCTTCGGCCTTCGATGTTGCGCCGACCAATATAAAAAGCAATGCCCCTCCAAACTAAACCATTCCCTTCTCTTCCATATACTTATCAACTAACCTCTTAAACGCCACCAAACTTGGCGCATCTACAACCGCTGCAGGCAGGACATTCCACTCCCGAACCACCCTTTGGGTAAAGAACCTGCCTCTGATATCCGTCCTATAACTATCACCCCTTAATTTAAAGCTGTGTCCCCTCGTGCTAGCTTTTTCCATCCTAGGAAAAAGGCTATCACTGTCCACCCTATCTAAACCTCTAATCATCTTATATGTTTCGATCAGGTCCCCTCTTAGCCTCCTCCTTTCTAACGAAAATAACCTCAAATCCCTCAGCCTCTCCTCATAAGACATGCACCATTATCACCATTTGTGTAAAGTAACCAGCCTCTCTCATCTCCTTTAAACTTCCCCCCTTTTATCTTAAACCTCTGGCCCCTAGTAATTAATATTTCAACCTTGGGAAAAAGACTCCAACCCATTCTATCTGTGCCTCTCATGATTTTGTAAACTTCTATCAGATCACCCCTCAGCCTCTGATGTTCAAGTGAGAACAAAACCAGTTTGTCCAATCACTCCTCATGGCTAATACCCTCCAAACCAGGCAAGATCTTGGTAAATCCTTGTGAAAAGGAATTTCACAGTAATTTCATTGCAGGTTGATGTAAACCTACTTCTAACATTAATAAATAAATTTAAATCTTTCCTGTACCCTCTCCAAAGTCTCCCTATCCTTCTGGTAGTGTGGCAACCAGAACTAAACACACTATTCCAAATGTGGCCTAAGTACATTTCCATACAGCTGCAATATGACTTGCTATTTTTATACTCTGCCCTGACCAATGAAGGCAAGCATGTCGTATACCTTCTTGACACCTTATCCACTTATATTGCCACTTTTAGGGAACTGTGGACCTGTACGCCCAGATCCTTCTGCATGTTAATGCTCCAAAGCATTTTGCCATTTAGTGTATACTTCCTGCCTGCATTAGACCTTCCAAAATGCATCACCTCACATTTCTCAAAGAACAAAGAAAATTACAGCACATGTCCAGATTAAATTCCATCTGCCATTTCTCCATCCTAGTCTCCAGTCTAGCTCATCAGAATCTGAAGAAGGCAATATGATACTCATTCAAAGGTGTTAGCCCCACATTCCAGGCAATCTCTCATCATTCATGAGCTTTTTAATCCCATCATGTGATATGGATGTTCCTGACTGTGCCAGCATTTATTGTCATCCCAAATTACCCTTGAGAAGGTGGAGGTGCTTTCTGGAATATAACTTTGAGTGCTTTTCTTTCTCATTGGAATACATTTTTGTTGAGAGTTATGAAATATCTCTTTACAATATCTATATCACTATCTCTCTTCCATAGAACTATGTTCTATGTTTAACCTTTTATTCTATTTCCCAGTTCATAATCTTGTAATTGTCTTTATTACTGCTTTTTTTAGATGCTAATTTAGACCCACCTTTATCACCTTCAAAATGACTCTGAAATTCTATCATGTTATGATCACTCTTGCTGAGAGAATCCTTTAATTAAGAGGTCATTAATTAATCCTGATTCATTACATATTGCCAAATCTACAATAACCTGTTCACTCTTTGTTTCAGAATCTGTTCTAAGAAACTGCCTTGAATATGCCCTATGAATCTATCCCCCAGGTGTCTTTCTCAGTTTGATTTGTCTAACCTATACAATGATCAAAATCAGTGACAATTATTACAGTACCTTTCTTACAAGCCCCAATTACTTCTTGATTTATATTCAAACAGCCTGGTCCTGGTGTTCTGTGTGATATCCTTGTGTAGGTGGGGAAGATTGAGAAAGGTGAGACATGATAATGATATAGAATCGAGTTTGGATTTTGCCAGTGACAGGGGGATATCATTTTGATCTCTGGAGGAATGAAGGAGGACAGTTCAATGTCTGTGATATTGTTTTAATCACTGGTGAGTGTGTGCAGCTGCAGCCTGTTTGCAAACTGGATCACTTCAACATCAATAAATCAGCACTTTAATATTCTGTTTCTACACAACCCATTTACAATGTGGCTACAATTACAGAACTATAAATCACTCCCACCAGTGACTTCTTTCCTTTATCACCACAGAAACTGATTTTTCACACCAAAATTATTTCTCTCTATATTTGTTGACAGAGTTACCCCACCTCCTTTATTGAAATATCACATAATCCAGAATATTCAGCTCCTTGTCTCTAGTGGTGATTCTCTGCCCTAGACCGTTTGGAGATCAGCTCCTTGCTGTTTGTAGGTTGTTTGATGATGCAATATCTGACCTTGTGCGCGCTGGCTCCTCGTGCACAGACTCTCGCTCTTTCTTCCTCCATCTCTCATGTGCTCTCTCTCGCTGTCTCTCTGTCACTTGCACTTTCTCTCTCTCACACGGGCTGTCTGTCACGCACACACTCTCTGTCGCTTGAACCCTGCCTCACACGCACACACTGATCAAGAACAAGCCTGGTTGGTATGTAACCCTTCCCCAGGGTGAGCACGCAGGGGATTGATGCTGGACCAACACCTGTCATTTCAGCTGAAGCTGTGCTGATTCTGAACGATGAGTCTGGGAAAGGGTGTGTAGATAGTTTCAGCAATGTTGAAATCAAAAATGAGGAGGTATTGTGGTTCTTGAGAAATATCAAGGTGGGTAAGTCTCCAGGGCGTGATGGGCTATTGCCTTCAGAATACAGAAAGAGGCAAGAGAGAAAATTGTTGGGGCCTTAAGAGAAATCTTTGTATTCTCACTGTGTATGGGGAATGTCACAGTAAGAAGTATGACAACACCAGGTTTAAGTCCAACCGATTTATTTGATAGTAAACTCACAAGCTTTACTATCAAATAAATCAGTTAGACTTGAACCTAATGTTGCCAGCCTTCTTTTTTGTGTTTACCCCAGTCCAACGCTAGCATCTCACATACAGGGGAGTTTCCAGAGAATCGGAAAATAACTAGTGTTGCTCCTTTGTTTAAGAAGGGTAGCAAGAATAATCCAGATAATTACAGGCCAGTGAGCCTTACATCAGTGGGAGGGAAATTATTGGAAAGGATTCTTCGAGACAGGATTTATTCCCACTTGGAAATAAGTGGGCGTATTAGTAAGAGGCAGCATGGTTTTGTGAAGGAGAGGTCGTGTCTCACAAAATTGTTTTTTGAGGAAGTGACGAAGATAATTGATGAAGATAGGGCAGTGGATGTTTCTACATAGACTTCAGTAAGGCCTTTGACAAGGTCTATGAGGAGAGATTGGTAGACTAGGGTTGTTCTCCCTTGAAAGACAGAGAATGAAGGGAGACCTAATAGAGGTGTACAAAATTATAAAGTGTATAGATAGGGTGAACAGTGGGAAGCTATTTCCCAGTTTGGAGGTGACGATCACGAGGGGTCATGGGCTCAAGGTGAGAGGGGCAAGATTCAACTCAGATATCAGAGGGACATTTTGTACACAGAGGGTGGTGGGAGCCTGGAATGCGCTGCTAAATAGGGTGGTGGACACGGACACGCTGGGATTGTTTAAGAATTACCTGGATAGTCACATGAGCAGACTGGGAATGGAGGGATACAAACGAATGGTCTAGTTAGACCAATGAGCGGCACAGGCTCGGAGGGCCGAAGGGCCTGTTTCCTGTGCTGTACTGTTCTTTGTTTGTTTGTCCCTCATGGCAGACTGGTGCAGAAAGTGAAGCAAGGTGGATACAAAACTGGCTCAGTCAAAGGCCTTTTCCCTTCCTGTCAAGTGTCACAGGCTTTCGGCCTCTGATTTTTGGGTAAACGTTCTCCAAGGCAGCCTTCATGACATACGATAGCACAGAGTCGCTGAGCAGAAACTGATAGCTAATTTCTGCACACATGAGGACAGCCTCAACTGGATCTTGGGTTCATGTCACACTATCTGTAACTCCCATGACTTGCCTGGGCTTACAAAATCTCACTAACTGTCCTGTCTGGAGACAATACACATCTCTTTAACCAGTGCTTAATGCTATCTCCACTCACATTGTCTGCACCTTTAAGAATTGATTAGCTGTAAAGACTCACATTCCAATCAGTATTCTGTCAACTGTGTGTGCCTTTATATGCTCTGTGTGTGACTAGAACACTCCGCTCACCTGACGAAGGGGCAAACCCCGAAAGCTTGTGGGTTTACTATCAAATAAAGTTGTTGGACTTTAACCTGGAATTGTGAGACTTCTTACTCAGTCACAGAAGACAGCGGGTAGCAGGGGAAGGATATGTTTCTGAATGGAGGACTGTGACAAGTGGTGTTCCTCAGGGATCAGTGCTGGGATCTTTGCTAAATGATTTGGAGGAAAAATGATTAGTAAGTTTGCAAACGATACAAAGGTTGGTGAATTTGCAGATAGCGATGAGGACCATCAGAGAATACAGCAGGATATCAATCAGTTGGAGACTTGAGCGGAGAGATGGCAGATGAAGTTTAATCTGGACAAATGTGAGGTAATGTATTTTGGAATATCTAATACAAAAAGGGAATGTGCAGAAAATGGCAGAACTCTTAGGAGTATTAATAGGCAGAGGGATCTGGATGTACAGATACACAG
Source organism: Sphyrna mokarran (assembly GCA_024679065.1). Taxonomy (NCBI): domain Eukaryota; kingdom Metazoa; phylum Chordata; class Chondrichthyes; order Carcharhiniformes; family Carcharhinidae; genus Sphyrna; species Sphyrna mokarran. Next base: position 3,496,550 of record JAGIQG010000002.1, read on the forward strand.
ATCACTGAAAGTGGTAATGCAGGTGGAGAAGATAGTTAAGAAGGCATACGGCATGCCTGCCTTCCTTGGCCAGGGCATTGAGTTGAAAAATTGGCAAGTCATGTTGTTGCTTTATAGAACCTTAGTGAGGCTGCACTTGGAATATAGTGTTCAATTCTGGTTGCCAAACTATCAGAAAGATGTGGAGGCTTTGGACAGGCTACAGAAAAGATTTACCAGGATGTTACCTAGTTTTGAGGGGCATTAGCTATGAGGAGAGATTGGAGAAATTTGGTTTGTTCTCACTGAAGTGATGGAGGTTGAGGGGAGATCTGATAGAAGTCCACAAGATTGAGGGGCATGGACAGAGTGGATAGTCAGAAGCTTTTTCCCACGGTGGAAGAGCCAATTACTAGGGAGCATAGGTTTAAAGGAGATGTACAAGGCAGATTTTTACAGAGAGTGGTGGGTGCCTAGAATTCGTTGCCAGGGAATGTAGTGGAAGCAGATACGGTAGATGCAGAGTCTTGACAAGTACATGAATGAGATGGGAATAGAGGAATGTGGTCCCCAGAAGCATAAGAGGTTTTAGTTCAGTCGGGCAGCATGGTCAGTGCAGGCTTGGAGGGCCAAAGGACCTGTTCTTGTGCTGTAATTTTCTTTATTCTTTGATGATGGGTTGTGTAGAAACAGAATATTAAAGTGCTGATTTATTGATGTTGAAGTGATCCAGTTTGCAAACAGGCTGCAGCTGCACACACTCACCAGTGATTAAAACAATATCACAGACATTGAACTGTCCTCCTTCATTCCTCCAGAGATCAAAATGATATCCCCCTGTCACTGGCAAAATCCAAACTCGATTCTATATCATTATCATGTCTCACCTTTCTCAATCTTCCCCACCTACACAAGGATATCACACAGAACACCAGGACCAGGCTGTTTGGCATCTTCAGCCTTGCTGCCAGTCAGTAAGCTGATCTGATCTTTGCTTCAACTCCTCTTTCCCGTCTGTCCTCCTTGTTTCTTGGCTATGATCGATCATCAGATCAAGTCCAGGATGGGGTGCAGTGCCTCATCTGTCTACACTCCTCACTGTCTTGTCAAAACAGCCAGCATAATTAAGGACCCCACGCACCCGGGTATTCTCTCTTCTGCCGCCTTCCTTCGGGAAAAAGATACTAAACTCTGAGGCCGTGTATGATCAACTCAAGAACAGCTTCTTCCCTGCTGCTGTCAGACTTTTGAATGGACCTACATCGCATTAAGTTGATCTTTCTCTACACCCGAGCTATGACTGTAACACTACATTCTGCACTCTCTCTTTTCCTTCTCTATGAACGGTATGCTTTGTCTATATAGTATGCAAGAAAAATACTTTTCACTATGTTAATACATTTGACAATAATAAATCAAATCATCTTGTCAGGCTGGATCTTGATTGTCTCTCTTGTGGGATGCTGAATTGGATCGAATTTGGTTTTTGGAGCAAGGGATGTATTTTGGTCTGCCTGGCCCATTCTGAGCACTGGCTTTGTAATTTAACTCAAAATCTGTCTAACTCCACCGGGGCCCAGACTTTACACCACGGTGGAAGAGAATTCCAAATATTCTGAATCCTCTGGGAGAAGGAATTCCTCCCCATCTCCTCCCTTTTGTTCTGAAACTGCAATTAGTTGATAGCCCTGGCTGGATTGTCACCCCGTCACTGAGTGACCGATTGACCTCATCTTCTCTCCTCGAGTTTCCAAATGAGCCTGCACTGTACTTTGCTCCTTGCAGCTTTTTATCTGACAGCTTACTCTCGACCTGTAATTCTCGGTTTAATTTTCTGCCTGCTCTAGACTTCCCAATTCTGTTAGTGACCTTTCATCGGCTGTATGCATCCACGCGGGATTTAACTGCCTTCCCTCGTGTTCCTGATTATGAGCGATTGTCGAAATTTTTGAGCCGTTTCCAATCCTGTCTCAGAGAGATCCTGGATACTTTGTAAAGCTTCAATCATTAGTAGCGTTTGAAAGGCATGTTTTGGATTCCTGTCTTGGGTGGTAATAAAGTTACCTTAAAACCCTTAAGGCAGAGAATTTGTTTTAAAGTGTTAATTGTGGAATGTTTCTGCACATGATAGGGGAATGAGAGGATAGTGAGTAGTGTGAGTTGGAAACAGGATTCTGAAGATTACTTGTATTACTGTTGTGGCATCTACTACTGTTGTAGCACTGGTGTGGCATCAACCTCAGCACTAAAATAAAAGCTCACCTGAAATGTACCACTGTCTGTCAAGGAACAAGCAATTATATTGGTAGATGTTGGAATGCTGTACCCAAATGTTTGAAGTTGTTGCATCTTTTAAGGGAATAATGCACAAGCCTTGAGGCAGAGGAAGATGGGACCATAGCTTGATGTTGGTGGGGAAGAGGGGACAGTTGCTCGATTTTGAGGGGGATGGAGGGTTTGGGGGTGGAGGATAGGATTGTGGCTTGATCAAAAGCTAGATCAGACAAGATGGTCTGAATGGCCACTTTCTAAGCAGCTTGGTAACTGCATTTAGAATGTGTTGTTTGGTGGGACTGTGATGTAGGTTGACTGCGGCGCTGATGGTATATGTGGCTGGATCATTATGGAAACATTTCCTTGGCGTGTTCAATTTCCTTGGGTGTGTCCCCCACAAACCTTGATCAAGATATCCAAGCAATTCTGCTCCAGTTACCCGTGAGCAGGTTCGTTCTGTTTCACATTCCAAATTCCCTCGGTAATGCTGTCACCTTGTCCGTGACTCCTGGATTCACCCAGGGAAGGGATTCAGCCGTCCTGGCTTGCTGTGGCCTACACGTGACTCCAGACCCACCAGCACGGCTCAACAGGCCTCACAGGGTTACTAAACAAAGAATGCCACTCTCCTCGCAACCAAGGGTGGGTGAAAAATACCAGCCTGGCCAGTGAATAAATTTAACAAGCACTGTAGTGAATCTGAGCCAGCAGCAGGGGATATACCAGAACAGGAGAGCTCATACCTACTCTTTATGAGCCCAATATGTTCTACGTTTTGACAGCTATCACTGTGAGCTGAGAGCCTGTTTTTCTCTCTGTACTTTTTGAGTTGTTGAGTACCTGCTGTGGATGGGAGTTGGGTAAACTGCCCTGTGTTCTGGGATAGTGCCACTCTCTCAACCTTTCAGCGGCATTTAGACTCCGACTTGTGAACCTGATCTGTTTCAGAGTAGAGTTGATGCAAATGATTTCAGTACCCCTCTGGGAGAAACAATCATAGCGGCCCTGGTCTTGAAGGGAGTGCCCCCATCCTGCCTGCATGTACACCCTGCACACAGGATAAAATTGCGCACTCCCCACACCCAGCCCCCGGACCAGCAGCCTGCTGGAACTTGCTGTGAAGTGAATAGAGGCTTAAAGCATACCAACTATTCATAGAACTAAACACCAGCACCAAATCAATGGACTGAATGGCTGTTTGCTGGCTGCACTGTTATGATCATAGGATCCCTACTGTACAGAAGGGAGGCCATCACTCATCAAGTCTGCACTGACTCTCTGAAAGAGCATCTTAGGGGCAGCTTGTGGCCCAGTGGTTAGTACTGCTGCCTCACAGTGCCAGAGGCCTGGCTTCGATTCCCAGCTTGGTTTGCTGTCTGTGTGGAGTCTGCACGTTCTTCCTGTGTCTGTTGGGTTTCCTCTGGGTGCTCTGGTTTCCTCCCACAGTCTGAAAGATGTGCTGGTTAGATACATTGGTCATGCTAAATTCTCCCTCAGTATATCCAAACAGCCACTCGACTGTGGCAACTAGGGGAATTTCACTAACTTCATTGCAATGTTAATATTAGCATTACTTGTGGCTAATAATAAACTTTATAAAACCCAGGCCTACCACTCCACCCTATCCCTATAACCCCAAGCATTTCCATAGCTAATCCACCTAACCCGCACATCTTTCGGACTGTGGAAACTGGAGCACCCCACAGAAACCCACGTAGACACGGGGAGAACATACAGACAGTGACCCAAAGCAGGAATTGAACCCAGATCTCCGGAGCTGTGAAGTAGCAGTGATAATCACTATGCGACATGCTGCCCATATTCTAAGTATCCCTTCCGCCGAGGTGTCTTACAGGGTTGCAAGTTGAATAAGTTTGATTTATGTGGCTTTGGAAGGGAGGCCATCTGGAAAAGATCTCCTGAACAAAGGAAATGCAGTACAGTTAAAATCCAGTTCCTCTGGTGGAAGGACTCCAGATGTGGAGATGCCGGTATTGGACTGGGGTATACACAGTAAGAAATCTCACAACACCAGGTTAGAGTCCAATCAGTTTATTTGATAGTAATCTCAAGTGAAATTACTATCAAATAAACAGGTTGGACTTTAACCTGGTGTTGAGACTTCTTACTGTGAAGGTCTCCAGAACAGGGAGTGGGGAAAATAACCTTAAAATATGGGCTGGATCGTTCAGGGCTTATGTTGAAATCAGGAACACTCCAATCAATTGAAAATCTCAGGAATGAGACTGATGAGATTTTTGTGTGGGATTGTCAGGAGCTGTCAAACAAGCAAGAACAGGATTGGATCACAGATCAAATAGAGGGGTTGAATGGCCATCTTGCATTCCAATGTTCCCAGATCATGCCAGTGTAATCGTGGTGCTGAAGGGGTTAAGTCTGAAGCTCTCTAACTACGTTATTTGAAAGCTGTGTGTATTACACAACAGAGTCGTTATTGACAGCTTTTTTCTCATTGTCCCTCAGCTCCTGGATGTACTGACTGCAGGAAGACAAGCTGAAACATGGGTTACAGATCAGCTGCCTCGAGATACAAGTGTGTGTAACATTTCCTGTCTAACTTAAATCCGCCTGGCTCCCGGCTTGAGCGCTTGGTCAACAGGAGGTGCGATCAGAGGAGGCGATGTGTACAGAGATCTTCACTGCAACTCCCCGAAAGGTACATTCCCACCGGAAAATTATTTTATGAGGGGTCAGAGTGGGAGAGGCAGGAAACTTAACCCTTGACCCTTGAGCAGGATTGAGGCTTTTGAAGAGAGACCTGTGACGCGGAAGC